>JAKOGI010002047.1:115000-122500 GCA_029747015.1 Carnegiea gigantea | reverse complement strand
TAGTGAGTAAAGCATTATATTCCTCAGTCATAGCCTCTTGCCATTAAGGGCTTTTGATGCCTGTATAAACGAAGTAGGTTCAAGGCCTACAATGTCTGTGTCAAGAGACAAAAGAACTTTAGGCTTCCTAATTCCACTTTTACCACAAGTAATCATGGGATGATGATTAGGAGGTGGGACACTAGAAGGAGGAGCAGGAATATGCAAAAGGGAAGACGAAGAGGGCTCGGGCGGTTGGGCCGAAAAAGGGGGTTGCGGCTAGACCGAATAAAAATTGGGCGAGGAGGGTTGGATGGGCTGGTGAGGCATTGGAGTGGGCTGGGCCGGGGGTGTTGGATGGGTAGGCAAGAACGTGGGCTGGGCCGAGAATGTGTAGGCTGGACTTAGGGAAGAATTTTCAGCCTGGGAAGAAGCGGTAGGGATGACTCAGCACGGAAAGGCGGAAGCGATTGGACCGAGGAAGGTTTGGCTGGGGCGGTATAGTCGGGCAACGAAACAGCTCCAGACCCATTGGAGGTAACTGTGGGGGTAGGGTTGAAATGAAAATAAGCAACTAGGCAATCTAGACTAGGAGCAGACATGGAAGAAGAATTTTGTACTAAATGGGAATTGGGAAAAATATGTTCATGAAACATAACATGCCGACTAATATAAGTACGAGCTGTCTGTGGATCAAAACAACTGTATCCTTTGTAATAGGGGGTATAACCAAGGGAAAAACAAAGCTTGGACCGCATGTCAATTTATTAGAAGAGGTGGCAGAAAAATTTGGGTAACAAGCACAACCAAAGGTTTTCAAAAAATTATAATCAGGACAACACTGAAACAATTTTTTAAAATGAGAATAACCTTGTAAGTTGGGAGCGGGAAGACGATTGACCACAAAAACAACAGATTGAACTGCATCAACCCAGAAACTAGCAGGCAGGTTGGCCTCAATGAGAAAAGCACGAGCAATCTCATTGAGATGATGATATTTGCATTCAGCATCACCATTTTGTGCTTGCGTGTCAGGGCCAGATTTTCAAAAATAAATACTATTTTTCACAAAAATGAGCACCAAGCAAAGTATTATCAAATTCACGCCCACCATCACTTTAGAACATTTTAATTTTGGTAGTAGACAAATTTTCTACTAATTTCTAAAAGGCACAGAAAACAGTTAGAACTTCTGTTTTTCGCTTTAATGGATAAACCCAAGTGAAACGAGAAAAATCATCCACAAAGCAAATGCAATACTGCTATCCAGAATTAGGGGAGACAAAGGATTGCCAAAGATCAGAATGTATTAATTCCAAAGGTGTTTAACAACAATGTTATACTAATTTAAAAGGTAAACGGTGTGACTTTGCCAGTCGACATGAATTGCTAAAATCATGAAACTTATTTGGAAATCAAAAAAATTCCTGTGTCGAAAAGAAGACAAAATCCTAGCTCCACAGTGTCCAAGACGATGATGCCAAGAAGTCGTAGGATCTAGAATAGCAGCAAAGGCCGTAGTAGAGGGCTCAAGAATGCCTAAAGGATAAACATTGCCAGTGGAAGAAGCATGCAACGGGGTCCTACCCGAGGTTTTGTCCTTGACACAAACAGAAGAATCGTCAAACACAACTATTCAATTGTTATCTTGACAAAGTTGTTTGACAGACAATAAATTATGCTTTAATTTAGGCACATAAAGGATGTTCTTGAGGACAAGAGGCTGTGCGACTGTAGAAGCATAGCGAGACCCAATATGTTTAATGGGAAGAAGAGATCCATTCCCAACCCGAACACAATCAAGACCAGTGTAAACAGATTTAGAAAGTAAATTACCTTCATCCGGTGTCATGTGAGAAGTGGTAGCTGAATCACGATACCAGACTGAGTCATGTGCATCGACGGCATTAAAGGTAGCAAAAGTACGAATAGAGGGGGGTTAGGAGGGAGTATAACATTGGGGCCATCCAACAGCACTATGCCCAGGGGTGAAACAAATCTGGCAGACAATATTAGGGTGAGAACCTAGAACCCCTTCAGATGAATTGTTACCTGCAAAAACAATGTTAGTACAAGAAGAAGATGAACATTAAATACTAGACTATGAAAAAATTGTATTACCAGATGCAGTTCCTGTAGGCATGGTCCTGGAAACTGAATGCTGCTAAACGAAATTGGAAGCACGATTGTCGTCCCCTAAATTCGTATTTCCCTTCCGATTGTTGTTGTGGTGCCCTTTCCCTTTGTCATCTTGTCCATGATTGTTGTTGCGTGTAGAGGTACCGGATTCAGTAGACACAGCAAAAGCTTGATGTTGTATAGGGAGAGCATCCTTGGACTTTAGAAACTTAAGACGCTACTCGTAATGAATTAACTTGGAATGAAGATCATCACAAGTAATCAAATTTGACCCATAAGAAAGAGTAGTCACTAAGGTGTGATAATCCTCATCTAATCCATTCAAAGTAAGCTGAACCAGATCAATGTTAGTGACAGGGGTTCTAATAGAAGCTAAGGAATCTGCAATGTGCTTAATCTGCCGAAGATAATCCTCCATAGATTATTTAGGATCTTTCGAAGGATTAGTTAAAGTCCGACGAAGATCCATAGCCCGAGCAAGACTAGCAGTATTAAACTGCTAAGAAAGCCTAT
Organism: Carnegiea gigantea; assembly: GCA_029747015.1. Lineage (NCBI taxonomy): Eukaryota > Viridiplantae > Streptophyta > Magnoliopsida > Caryophyllales > Cactaceae > Carnegiea > Carnegiea gigantea. The sequence goes on along the minus strand of JAKOGI010002047.1, from coordinate 119,869 downwards.
CTGAAATTTGTTTGGAATGAATCATATCATGGACCTCAGTCAACAATTTAGGCGAAATAGTAGCAAATAGCCGGGAACGTATGAGTCGGTCAAGATAAAGCCAAACAGAATATGTGGGATTTCGGTGTTGAAAATCATGAACTTCAAGAATATACGTTAAAGGAGTTTCAATAGTACCATCAAAAAACTCACTTAGTTGCTGTGTGATAAGATAGGCGATGAACTGAGTTCGCCAGGAAAGAAAGTCTTCCACAGCACTAAGAACCGTAGTAACAAAATTCTTGACATTCAAGGAAAAGAGACTCGGATGGAGAGGAGGGAGGTTACTGCCAAGCTGCACCCAGGGGTGAGCGGAAGGGTCAGCGATAGGCGGCGGAATGGCACTGGACGTTGGTGGCGGAGAGAAGAAGACTCCCTGGCTGTAGAAGACGCTGTCGGTAGAGAAGAATGGCGGGATAGTCCAGGGGATAGTCAGAGGAGGCATCCTAAGTGAAGGTACGGAACCAAACACAGGTGGCTGAAAAGCACCGAATAAAAACCCATGAAGCAACGTCAGCGATTGCAGGGGGAAAGAAGGCGAAGATGGAGCCATGGTTGCAGCCGACGGAGGGGAAGAAGAACTCGGCGAAGCACCTGAGACTAGCTAGGGGCGATCGAGGAGGAGCAATCTGACATGTCTGCGGCTGCCGGCGGGGAGGCGTTAAGATTCCGAGAGGGAGAGAGACAAGAAGAGAGGATTGCTTGGACATGAAGAAAAAAAAAATAGCTTTTAGGTTCATGGCTCTGATAACATGTGAGAGTAACTTAAGACTCTGCCCCAACTGAAGAGCCTACCTATATATATATATTAATTAGGGAAAACAAAAATTACATATTTATCCTCTGTACACCATTAAACTAAGTATGTAATGTTCGAGTCAAGCAGGCGGGTTCGGATTCAGCTCGGGTTTGACCCGCTAATTTGGGGGGTTTTTGGGTTCGCTTTATTTCGAGTTCGAGTTGAGAAAATCGTATTCAAAATCCAAAATTTTCGGGCGGGTTCGGGTCGGATTTTCGGATCGGATTAGTTTTTGCCAGGTCTATCAAGATTAGTTTCATTTTGATTTCCAGAGGTTATTTACTACTGAAAAAATAGTACCAACAAATTTGGTTTATGTGCAGCAAAAGAAACAAGGCAGAACTAATCCCCAAAAAAAATCAGAGAAGTGTAGATTTTTCTACTGATATAGAATCTGTTTGACTTTTTTGGGGCAAGTTTGGTGTATTTTTGCTCTTCTGATGTTTTTCCTCGATTCAGCATAATTTTTAGAGTTTGTGTGAATTTTTCTGGAATTTTTAGGACTGTTTGAATTTTTCTGCGAATTTTGGAACTAATAATCTGTTTGGATTTTTCTGCACAGTTTGGGGACAGAAAAAATTCAGAAAAAAATATATTTATGTCCCTTGTGATTGTATGGAATTTTCTGTGTATTTATTTCTAATTTTAGAGGCTTTTATTTTTGTTTTAGTTTTATTTTTAGAATTGGGTTGTTTAGGTGTACTTTATTTTCTAATTTTCCTGTAGTTTATTTGTGGTTCTGTTTTTGTTTTATATTTGATCATTTTCTATTTGTACATTGTTTGGAGGGTTGATTCACTTTTTGATTTTGTTTTGTATTTTAAAAGAAAAGAAAAAATAGAAAAATCAAAAATCTCAAAAACATGATCATAAAATGAAATAGTATATATGCTTTGTGTGTGTGCTTCTTTTCTACTTTTTGTATTATGAACTTTTTGATGCTTGAATCTTTTTGGTCTTTCTTTTCCTTTGGTCATATAGTTTTCTTTTTGTTAGTTTATTTTGTTAAATTGATTCTTTGGGTAGTCTTGTTTTCTTAGCTTTAGTCATTAGCTCAGTCATTATTTTATGTCTTTTACTTTTTCTCTCAATAACAGATTAAAAAAACCTTAAAAAAGGAAAAAATTTAAAAATTCTAAAAAATTAAAAAAATCTTAAAATTGAAAAAACAATTAAGAATGCCAGTTTTTCATTTCCCACAATTCGAGCATGAACCTTTCTGGAGCTATTTATCAAGACTTAATGATTATCGTGCTCAATTGAATCAAAATTTTGAAAAATGGGATATTTGTGAGGTCATCACTGTGGGTTTAAATTCTGCATCTTGGGGTTATATTGAGTCTATTTGTCTTGGAGGTGTACTAGGATTATTATCTAAAACTCAAAATGAAGTTTGCATGTCTTTGAAAAATTGGCTTGGGATGCTTATGAGTTTAAACAAGCTAGAAAGAATTTTGGATATCTAACTCATGGTGAGTATAATTTTCATGCTAATCCTTACCACCTGAATCACTTTATGAATTCACATGACCTATCTTACTCTTCTGTGCCTCCTATTTTGTGCAATTATTGTGAGTCTTCTGATCATGATGTTCGTACTTGCCCTTTCATGATTATGTTGATGCTACCTGTGCACTTGTGGAAAAGACAATTAATGATATAACTGATAAAATGGTAGAGAACATGAAAAAGAGAATTGCTAAATATTCTCACTGTTTTGTTCATAATAAGGAGGATACTACTTTGCATGAGCCTGTTTCTAGTTTAGTATCGCCTAAACCTGAAGTTAGTCTCTATGATGATTTAAAACCCTCTTATCTTGCTAGGCCTAACTTAAATGAAGACATGCCTTTGCATAGTCTAGAACAAGAGTGTGATCTCCCTATGTCGTTATCACAAGAACTTGCACCCCACACTAGCTCACCTAAGGATGTCACTAATGAAGTCCTAGTTTATGTCGACCCACCCATCCCTTTTAATCACTCTCATGAGTTTGAGGTGGGTGAAGACCTTGAGAACCCTAGTGAGTTAGATCTAAGCATCAAGTCTGACAATGAACATCATGCTAAAGATAGTCAGAAGCCATGTCTTTATGGAGTCATGCGAGGAGGTAATTGAGCCCACTATTTTGGACTTTGATGATGCTATTCTTTTTGTGAAATATGAATCTTTTTCATGTGGGTTTAATATCAATGAAAGTTTTGATGAGGGTTTCTATGCTGAATGTGAATCCTTTCTTTTGACTCCATCCAAATTGACCTCCTTTTTGAATCTTGCAAGCCTGAATTTGTCGAGTTTGATAATCTTATCATTGAGAAAATTGATTTAGATCAGACTCGTGCGCCTTTTGAAATCATAAGGCTTGTGAATTTTCGATCTACTATTTTGCCTGGACTGCTCATTCTTGATGGTAATTACATCTCTAGGCCGATGACCATTTTACTGGCTACAACTGAGTACATATGTCTGATACCTAATTGGACCCAACTATTTGACAAGTTGAAGCGGACCCTTACTTGTGCTGCATTGATGATTTAGATGTACTATTTTTGGCGTCAACTCTTTAATTCTTATTGTTCTAATTTTACTAAGAGTTGTTTGTGCTTATTTGATAAGCTACTACGTGCTCTAATGGGTTTTGATTGGAGTAGCGATGTTCCGTTTGATATGGAGTGGCTGATGCTCCATGGGCCTCTATCTAGGCATATTTCAGGAGGCTATAGCTTAGGAGTCATTCAACACCTGATCTGGTATAATCGTTCCTTTTTTCTTTTCTTTTTATTTTGTTTTCTTTGTATATATTTGTTGCTTTATTTTCTTGTTTTCTTTTTCTTTTACAATCCTATCCTTTTTGTTTTTTGAGTATTTTTTTTTTATATTTGTTTTCCTTTTTTATTTTAGTGTTTTATGTTTCCTTTCATTTTCAATGAGGACATTGTCTGATTTATGTGTGGGGGTAGGGGAACTTTGTTTCAGAAAAACAAAAACTGAAAAATTGCAAAAAAAATTTGAAAAAGAAACTTGAAATTTTTAGAAAATCCAAAAAAAATTTTGTTTAGTTTTGGGGAGTTTAGGTGTTATTTCTGATTGCCTATGTTCTCTTGTTTTTGAGTGTTAGGTTGTATATAGATGTGGTGTGCATTGATAGAACTTAGTCTTTAAGTGTGATGTTTGCATACAATCCTAACCCTCGATATTATTTCTAAGCAAGCTTGACTTTGGTAGATGAACTCGTAAGATTTTGAGACTTATAAACTAATTAATCATTTTTAGTCTCATGTTTTTCTTCCATGTATGTCTATTCCATGATTACATCTCTAGAACTTGCTTTGATTCTCTTTGAAATCACGTTTAGCATGTGCATTATGATAATATGATAGAGGCATTCATTTATTTTTTATGAGCTACATAGCCAAATTGCCACCCTTGTTTCAAATGTTTTTACCCTTTGTTAGCCCTTTTAAACCCTTCATTTTAGCCCTCGGCCTAAACATATTTCCTACCTCTAAGCCAAGGCTAATGAGGCAACACTTCATTATTTGGAGGATAACTTTCGGGTATTTTATGAATTTGGGTGTTTATTTTGGTATATGTTAGGATGTGTCATGATAATCATTTTGAGTTTGACATGTATTGTTCTTATACATGCCATTCATTCATTTCCAAAAAAAAAAAGAGAGTGAAAAAAGTTAGAAAAAGCAAGAGAAAGATAATGAAAAAAAAGGAAAGTTTCCATTGAAAAAAAATTGATTGGAAAAAAGTCGAAAAATCTCAAAAATTCAAAAAGAGTTATGAATAAGAGTGTTTGGCATGGATGTATCCTTATATACTCATTTCTAATGGTCCATTTTAATTAAGGTATGTTCTTATTTTGTGTTTTAAGAGAGTGAGTGCTCATTACAGTTGGTATAAGTGTTGTTGCTCATTAGCCTTGGCTTTTAGCTCTTCATTTCCCAAATCGTTTGCCCCTCTCTTACCCTAAAACTTTAGCCCATTACAACCCTGAAAAGTACTCTTGATTATTATTTTGC
>JAKOGI010002047.1:0-110000 GCA_029747015.1 Carnegiea gigantea | reverse complement strand
CATCTGATGTGATTGAGCCAGAAGCTTTGATGCTTGGGGAAGATTTGACCTATAAGGAGTAACTAACTTAGATCCTAAATCATTGGAAAAAAGTAGCTTCATTAAAAAAGAAAAGAAAATCTCATTTGTGAAAGTCCTTTGGGCTGACCACAAAATGGTCGAGGTAACATGGGAATTGGAAGAAGAGACGCGGTCTTAATACCTTCATTTGTTTTCTGCATCATGAAAGTGAGAATTTTCAAGGATGAAATTTACTTGTAAGAGAGGCGGCTATAAAACCTCAAAAATTTAGGTTTTATTGATTCAGCTCATTTGTAAAATCTCAAGAATGAAAGTTCATGTCAAACCCAGAAAAATTCATATTCATACTTTTTGGTTAACATAATTACATTTATTTAATTTTGAAAATGAATTGCTAGTTGGCTTGAGCTTGTAGGTTTCGGTTTTTTATCTAGTCCTTCTATAAATTAGGAACCAAGCCAACCCCAGTCATTTGTCCTCTTAATCAAGCTGAAATCCATTATACAAAAAGAGCAACTCACATTTTAATTTCCCCATTTCTCTCTTATTTTCATAATTCAAAATTTAAATTTTCTTTATCAATTTGGAAGGATTTTAAAATCCCTCATAGTCCTCTTACATTCCCCTATTTTTATCCAAAATCTTCTTCCCTACTGTTGGGTTTTATGGCCCAAAATTCGAGTACCGGCACGGTGGGACGACGCTGCGCGAACACGGACGTGCCACGACGAAGGAGCACCAAGCCGAGGGAGGCAGAAAATTGGCACGAGGGTGCCGTGCCATGTGGCACTGGGTGACCGTGCCACGTGGCACTGGGTGACCGTGCCACGTGGCACTGTCGTGCCACGTGTCTTTTCGCCGCCTCTTTCGGATGGCGGCTAGGGTTTCTGTCTCCGAGGGGGATTCCTCCTGGCGGCTAGGGTTCTACTTTAAAGGAAAAACCCCTACTGTTTAGACCCTATATAAAGGGGGTCAAGCTAGGATCTAAATAACTCCATATCTCCTAGTACTCATACATACATTGAGAGGTAGAAGTACTTTGTGAGAGATTACAATAGAGAGGTTGTAATTCTGCTCTTAGATCAAGTCACTGTGGTGATTGTGATCGTGTTGTATTCTTCCTGCTCATAGTGAATTATTCTGGTGCTGTCGCCGTCCGTGGTTTTTTCCCGATTTGGGTTTTTCACGTTAAATCTCTTGTCTTCTTATTTCTGTTTTCTGTTATTCACTTGATTTCTGAATTTCTAATTCATCCTATTGCTTCCGCTATACTGTTACTTTGATATTAATCCTAACAAGTGGTATCAGAGCTTTGGTTATAGGATGTCTTCTATCATGAGGGTAGATATTCAGAAATTCGATTGGGAGATTAGTTTTAATCTCTGGAAGGTGCAGATGAGAGCAGTTCTCATTCAGCACGGGTTGTGGAAGGTTCTGAAAGGACCTCACGTGAAACCTGAGAAGATGACAGAAGAACAGTGGGCTGAAGATGTGAAGAAGAGACGTGGGCCGTTGACGGAGGACGAATGGGAGGAACTGGAGCTGAAAGCGGTTTCAGCCATACAGTTGTGCTTGGCACCACATGCCCTGCGAGAGGTGCTGGATAAGACAACTGCGGTGGATCTGTGGGCTCGGCTGGAGGAACTCTACATGACGAAGAGTCTCGCCAACAAGATCCGTTTGAAGGAAAGGTTGTATACCTTTCATATGGCTGAAGGTACCCCTGTCCAAAAGCATCTGAATGAGTTTAACTCTATTCTTGTTGACTTGGAGAGTCTAGATGTGAAAATTGAGGATGAAGATAAGGCTATTTTGCATGTCGTGTTGTTACTCCCTTCTTATAAACACTTTAAGGAGATTATGCTATATAGTAATTCTAATACTATATTGTTTGAAGATGTTAAGTCAAACCTGTTGTCTAAGGAGAAGTTTGATCTTGACATTCATGCTGATTCTGCTGAGGGATTAGCAGTAAGGGGTACAACAACTGAAAAGGGGAACGGTAATAGGAGTAAGAACCGTTCTAAGTCTAAAAATCCTCATGCTGGTAAGACCTGCAATTACTGTGGTAAATTGGGTCATATTATTGCTAACTGCTGGAAACTGCAAAAGAAGAAGGAGAAAGAGGAAGATAATCTTCAGGAGCCTGCTGAAGCTTCATTTGCTGAATCTGATTCTGATGGTGACGTGTTGTTCGCTACCTCTACTGAAAGAGGGAGTGATTCTGATTGGATTCTTGATTCTGGGTGTACCTATCATATGTGTCCTCACAAGGATTGGTTTTCAACATATGATCCAGTTGACTCAACTGTTGTTCACATGGGCAATAACGCCCAATGTAATGTAACTGGAGTCGGTACTGTTAAAATCAAGACCCATGATGGTGTTGTCAGGACTTTATCGAATGTTCATCATGTTCCTGACTTGAAGCGTAACCTCATCTCGTTGGGCACCCTTGAATCCAAAGGGTGCAAATATTCAGTTGAAGGTGGAGTTCTGAAGGTCTCAAAGGGCAGTAGGATTCTGCTGAAGGGTTTGAGGCAAGGAGGCCTCTATGTCTTGCAGGCATCTACTGTGACAGGTTATATGAAGGAAAGTTCATATAAGTCATCTCCCAGAGCTAAGTTCAAGCATTGCTTGGACTTAGTTGGCATTCGCAGTTTTTGAGGGCCCTGCGGGGCATAGCCCCATAGGGGGCATCACCCTTTGGGGTGAGACGACGGCGACGGAAAGTTGAACATTGAAGATTTTGGTCCAAGGTGGAGATTGTTGTGTTTTATGGCCCAAAATTCGAGTACCGGCACGGTGGGACGACGCTGCGCGAACACGGGCGTGCCACGACGAAGGAGCACCAAGCCGAGGGAGGCAGAAAATTGGCACGGCCGTGCCATGTGGCACTGGGTGACCGTGCCACGTGGCACGGTCGTGCCACGTGTCTTTTCGCCGCCTCTTTCGGATGGCGGCTAGGGTTTCTGTCTCCGATGGGGATTCCTCCTGGCGGCTAGGGTTCTACTTTAAAGGAAAAACCCCTATTGTTTAGACCCTATATAAAGGGGGTCAAGCCTAGGATCTAGATAACTCCATATCTCCAGTACTCATACATGCATTGAGAGGTAGAAGTACTTTGTGAGAGATTACAATAGAGAGGTTGTAATTCTGCTCTTAGATCAAGTCACTGTGGTGATTGTGATCATGTTGTATTCTTCCTGCTCATAGTGAATTGTTCTGGTGCTGTCGCCGTCCGTGGTTTTTCCCGATTTGGGTTTTCCACGTTAAATCTCTTGTCTTCTTATTTCTGTTTTCTGTTATTCACTTGATTTCTGAATTTCTAATTCATTCTATTGCTTCCGCTATACTGTTACTTTGATAGTAATCCTAACACCTACCTTTCTTACTGTGAGAGCAATTAAAAAAATAAAAAGTTTCCGTTTTTATTTTTACATTCAGTAGAGCAACCTCGCGATCTCTGCTATGTCTCCCTCTAATATACCCCTTTTCACCCCTGGCAAGTTCTGCCAACCACGTCCACCGGTATTTGCACTGCCCAGATGTCACCAAAGACCATCACTGTGGACCAGTCCTTTTCCTTATCCCTTCTTCATTCTCTTCTTCAACAAACTCTGCCTTCTTGACTTGCCTGTTGCCCATGCACCATTGATGCACCTTGCTAGTTCTCTCCACCCAAACGATCACACAAAATGGCCTGCACCATCGTCGTCTACAACACCATCTTTACTCTTCTTTGATCTCTCCTTGTGGTGAGTATGCCAGCACAGATATGGTTTTCTTTGTTCTTCTACCCCTTTGGTTACAATATAACGGATTCGAATTAATCTTTTAGCTGTATTTAATCTGTCTACCTTAAATTTTGTGAATGTAGCTTTTATATCTTGGCTTGAGGAAGAAGAAATAACCCCCTCTTAATCATCAATATCATATTTTTGACATATAAACCCTATTGCTTTCTTTTCCGTCCTTTTAGTGGCATTGTTTAATTTAATGGCCATTAAGGAACTATTTAATTTGATGGCTAGGAATGGTCAGGATTAATTTCATGGTTGGTTAATTAATGGGTACAACCTTTGATGAATTTAATATACTTACTTTAGGTGATGTAGAGATGAATTTAGCCCTTAAGCAAAACATCACATCTTAATAAGTGGAAGGGTTAATCTGAATAGAACAAAATAATTTAATCCATATAAGGTTGAAATATTCATTCCAACAAGTAATGCCCTAAAAATAATAATGATTTATGTTCTCCACGAGGCCTACTGGCTCCCTTAGGATATAACATCCCAAAGTAATCTTTTATGTGAATAATACATTATATGATGGGATATAATAAAATAGTATCAGAGCTCTAAGTTCGGTTTAGTGGCTCCCTTAGGATATAACATCCCAAAGTAAAGCTTAAAACATATGGACATTGGCGTTAAATAGATTGTGGGCATAAGGGTGGGTTCATAGATTATATTCTTGAGTTGTGGACCTAGTGTCGCTTGAGTGGCATTATGCATTTATTATACTCCTTTATTGTATGTATTATAGATGTGGTTTGAAGTGATCAATGTGCGACTTAAAATTGCTAAGCAGTGTGAACTATGTTTTGTTTACTAAGGCTGTGCAAATAGTTACGGAAATGAAATGAAGAGTTGTAGAAATAAGGGAACCAGAGGGAATCAAAAGATGAAAAGGTCCACTCATATATGTTCGGAAGCTATTAAGAGATTTCATAATATCAAAAATATAACTTGGAGATTATTAGTTGTCCTACATTAATTTGAATCCACTAATCTTAGTGAGATTTTGGAAATGGAGTGATTGTTGGTTATCGAGCTTAAATAGATTATACCATGGAATGAGAGACCTCATGATAGTGGAATGATTGTTGCAATACATTACATAGGAGGGCCTATAACCACCTTTGTACTCCCTTTGCCTTGGTGCTCTATCTACCATACCATTCTCCAAAATCTTCTACCTTTTTATTCCACTATTTTCTACCTTATTTAGATCACTTCCTTCTAACCCTATTATAACTAATTGCCTCATGAGAATGGCATTCTCCATTTTATTAGCTAATATCTTTGTCTTTCTAGTAAAATTATCCATATTTCACCTATGAACATAAATTGTGCCTTATACTAAATTAGAAGTGCAATTAATGTCTACTAAGCATATAATAATCTATTACTTAATTAGTATGAATCCATTAGAAGATGAAATGAAAGTTAATCTAGGCATTAGAAATGAATTAGAATATTTGAAATTCACCTCATTATTAAAGTAAATCCCAACAAATGGCATAAACATCCATGAATAGTAACATGAATATTGATGAACACAATTAAATTTAAGTGGATGAGTTTCACATTCTTTTAATTGTGTTTTGGTATCTATGAAATTGCTTATGCGATGTTCTATCCTAACAAGGCCTTTATGTGTAAAGCTTGAACTATTATGTGATTCTACTATGAATTAGATGGTGAGATATTGTTTTCTAATATAGATGCTATATTAAAGTAGTTGTTATTTGAAGTGAATTTGTTGAAACTATTTTAATTTTGGTTGGGATGGGTTGGGCTCAGAAGAAGCTAGTTAGGCCTATCCATAAAATACTAAATTTTAAAGCGGAAAATTAAGGCAAGTTGTGGGAGAATGGCTCCCGAGACCAAGGCGAGATTACCCCGATCTGGAGACAGAACAGTCTCCATGGGTTATAACATGCGAGTATTCAGGTATGTGCAATAGTAGATGGGTGAATGTCAAGCCATGAGTACCACAGATTTAGTATCTCATAAAGTAGTTCGATGGAAAGTCATGAGATGCTCCAGTTTTTGGGGGGGGAGCATTGGCCAATTAGTGAACTATGTTAATGGTCATGAGTACTGGAAAGACGATAATGGTTTTAAAAGCTTGAAATACTTGAGAACTAAAAAATTTCGAACTGTTTGAATCATTTCGCTCTCACCCTCTACTGGTTGAAGTGAATTTCAATATGTGTTTGACTGCTAGGGGAAGACATTATTGTTCTCTGTCTCACTATATAAAAATGCTTTGTTTTTCAAGTATTGGAGTGCTGCATCAGGATGGGATCTAGAGTGAGGTCTTTGATCTTGGAGATCATAACTAGACTTGTGCTTAGCATCGAATAAGTCGTGTCTTATTCAAAATTAATAGTTGGATTAGCACTTTAACTTTCCTAAACCTTTGACCTACTTATTGACTTTAATAAATTCTCTTGTTGTTCCTATTGCCTTGTATTTCCCTAGGAAATTCAAAATTTCAGGGCATCATAGAAAACTCAAATGATTTTCCCTCCTATTTTAAAATTAGAATTTTCAAAACTTCTAATTTTTTGGTAAGGATTTTAAAATGCCCTAAAATTCTCTCTTAGTTGATCCTAAATCCTTTAAATATTTTTCCTTAGATCATAAGATCAACAAATTCAAAAGACGTTCGAGGAAGTAGCAGCCCCCCATGATCACATTCTCAATTCCTCCCTTTCTCCAAGCTTCTCCCTCTCTTAGCTGCCAACCCACCATCGATTACTGTCCATTGCTATTCTATGTCTCTCTCTCCAAGACTCATCCTCTTCCTCTTCTCTCACACATTCTCTCGATTTGTGCATCTACTGCTAGTGACCCCTACCGGTGACTACAACCTCAGTCAACCTCCGGTGACTACCAGTGCAACCATCCCAACTGTTAGCCCCTCTATATCTCCTCTCTCATTCATTCTATCCTTTTAGTGAGCATGTATGGTTTTAGGGCTTATATTAAGCTTTAAGGGAAAAAAATAGAGAAAGAGTTGATGCATTTGTCTAATCTTCTATTCCTTGGTAAACCTTTCCTCCTCATGTTTTTGAATTAAATTTCAAATATTGGGTTTTTGGAACAAGGGATAGCTCTCTTAATGATCCATATCAAACCTAAAGGCAGGTCTATAGTTTGTTGTCTCTATAATCTTTTCATGGGCTTATATAGAGTTATTAGCATTTAGAAGTACTCTAAAGTGGTATTCAATATTCATGAATAATTAGAGATTAAATTGGCGGTTAGTAGTGAAAGGGCATGAGCATTCATGTATAAAAGATTAGTCTTAATAGAGACCAAAAATTGACCTACACTAATCTCTTTTTGAAAATTCAAATAGAATAATGGAGTTGTCTAAAGATACCAAAAACTTTGAAGAACTAGATTTATGAGTCTACTATATTAGAATTTTTGAATTACCAATTTGAACCTAGAATGAGGGAGATATGGATTTTCTCCCACAGGTGTGCAAACCTAACCCAATCATGACAAATTGTGAAGATTTAGGTTTTTGAGCACTTATTTTCGTTATCAACAATTGATCCAAAATAGAATTTGTGGTACACCTCTTGACCTTTCTAGATTGTGGCCAGTTGTTAGGATCCAAAATTGGTAGATCAAGTCATGGCCTTTGAAAATTAGGACTAAAAACTGACCTAAACCTTATCTTTGCCCCTTCGATTTAAAGGTTAATTTCTACTTGATTAATTAGGAAATAATTAGTAAAATACTTTCCATGTTAAAAGATAAACTGTGTACGTAGAAGTGCAATTTTGGTGATTTGGGCCTTATTAGGTCGATTTGTTCTTGAATGTGACCCAAATAGCGATCTATTAATGTAATTTTGTCATTTATGCAAATCAATATAGAATCGAGTTCAAGTTAGAACTTGCCGTATTGGGATAATGTATATGCTTAACCTCCCTTGGATGCCTTTAAATGTGTCTTGGTATTTATAAAATTATTTATGTGATGTTGCATTCCGAAGGAAATTTATGTGTAAAATTTGAACCCTTAGGTGATTTTATTATGAATTAGAGAAAATTCTACCATACACCTATATATGGTGCTAGGTATATACCCTGAAAAAGATCTATCATATCATAGAAGAGGTTCATCATTTGAAGTATTTAAAGATTCATTAATTAAACATAAAGCTAAATTAAGCATATGTAAAATATCAAATATTGAATCATTCATTGTTTTTAATGAATCTTTAGTTTTAATTGGTGAACCTTTCAATATTCCGAATGATGAATGTTTTTTTTTATGTGATGGATATTTTCAAGGTGTGTACCTAGCATTGTACATAGGTATGTAAGGTAGAATTATTATGAATTGAGTGTCGAAATACTTTTTTGTGATTGAGATGTTGTATTCAACCAATTCATGTTTTAAGTAGTTTTATTGAAATTGTTCTAATTTTATCATGACAGGTTGGGCTTGGAAGAAGTCAATTGAACCTATTCATAGAACACTAAATTTGAAATGAGGCGAGTTGTAGAAGAATGACTCCCGAGATCAGGGCAAGTTCACCCTGATATTGACATAGGATAATCTTCTACGTTGTAGTATGCAGTTGTTTGAATATGTACCTTATTATATGGGAGCATGCTAAGTAATGGGTTCCATAGGTCTTGCATCCCATGAAGTAGGGATGAAACTAGGATTTTTTAAAGGGGCGCCAAACCTTAAACTTTCATAATATATAAAACTTTAAAAATTAATACATCCACAAATCTCATTAATTCATTTAATCAATACAGCAAATAATACAAAAATATACAATCACAAGAGTTCATTTAGCCAGCAACAACTTGTAAATGTAGCTAGTGAATGAAATGTACTTGCGTGAAACTCCAAGACATGAAAAAAATTAAAAAATAAAATAAGATACAAAAAATTAAAGTATGTAATGAATATGAGATTAAAAAATATTTATATATACTTCATCACTTTAGTTGTATTTATCGCTCCTTCATCTTATGGAAATGACCAATCATCATGTCCATGAAGAACATCTTTGGACTGCGTATAGACAATCATACAATCCATAAGCAAATCATCTTTCATTTTCTTACGAAGGCCGGTTTTGATAATTTTCATAGTAGAAAAGACTCTCTTTGTTGTTGTAGTTGAAATAGGAAGAGCTAAACCAAATGAAGTAGTCTATCACCCATATGTTAGCGTCCTGATTTCCCCATCATAGCCAGCCCTTGACATGAATTAACAATTGTGGTCATATTTTGCAACTTTGGATGATTTAGGAGATCTAAATTATAATGTTACAGTTGATACTTCACATGGGTATGCTCTTACTCAGAAAAATCTTCTGGATAGTATTTCTCGACAAGATTGCAAATTCATCAATGTTGAGTGACTTATACACCTCACTAAAATTCAAAGCCGCACTCAAGATAAGCAGCTCTATTATTCGTTCAGTAAATCTACTATTCAATTCTTCAATAGTAAATATTTCTGCTCAAAATGGTGATCCATTATCATAGTATGCTTTTCTTTGCTCTATACATGTCGTGACTAGAGAATGTTAACACACGAGCTAATCATATCATACATTAAAATATCATGTCACTCACAAAAGAACTTCATAGACTTTGATAAAGTTTCTCATCCATCATCTCTCAGCTTTTGAATTAACTGGTTTGTGCTTAAGGCTAGATGTATGGCATTTAAAATATCCTATGATATCTATTGTAAAGCCTAGCTAAGTGATTCTTTGACACCATAATCTCCATGATCACATGTAAAATAAACACAAAATCATATGACATTAAGAGATTAAGGGCATTTTTTGCATCCCCTCATTAAGAAAATGAAGATCATCAAATAGTTATGTCACCAAGATCTAAATAAGTTGGACCATATAATCTAATCAAGCTACATATTGACCTAAAATGTCATCTCTATGTAGTATCTCCAGGCCAGTGCAAAGTATCAATTTGATTAGCACATACCCTAGTATCAAGCTCACTAGGCTCAATCAAATGTGCTAACTGGGCCTTTTGGCTTTCTTATAATTCATCATGTCACTAGTAGAGCTAGGAACAAATGTTGAGGCAACAAATCCTTGTTCTCTTACAACACTTTGACTCAATACAAAGTCAAATGCCTTTCAATTAGTAGCTATCCCTTCAGAACATAATTTCTTACAATATATAATCATCAAAATTACATGTATACACACACCTTTTTGTTTCTTATTTATCAATAAAAATTCATATGTTTCTTTAATCAAACTTCACCAATACATAATTTTTGTCAACAATAAAATTCGCCATACTCCTTACACATTAACCAAATTTCACAAATGACCATATGTGTAATAGAAACTAAAAATACAGTGATTTTCCTGAAAAACAAAAGGGCAAATGACAATAACCCCAACAAGTCCTCTTGCTTTAGGTTTCATGGATAACAAATATATCTTCACATTATTACCTAATATGCTTTGAACACTCAAAAAGCCAAAAAAAAAAGCAGAGAGTTAATTAGGTAAGAGTAATATGATGAATATATCATATTAACATTAGAATGTATATGAGTAATCACAAAAGAAAGTGAGAATCAAACACTACATACAAAACCATTACTCTTTTGCAAATTGAAATCTAAATTTCAATAAACCAAGCAATTTTTACCAATAAAAGACATCTACATTTAAGCACTTACAATCTAATTTATCAAGTGTACCATCATAAGACGTCCTGTAATTCCACTGATCTTTTTGTCTTTTTTACTTCAAATATCTTCTCGTGAAATATAGCTATCCTTGATTCATCTCTAATAATAACATATTATCTATTTACAAACTCACATACCACTTACCTCAAAAAATGAACTAAGTACAAACACAATGAGACATGAGCCTTAAATATAAAAACAAATTAAGAGGAATCACTAAATAAGCTAATCATATTTCCTTTCTTACCAATTGTGATATTCTTACGAAACATACCAAGTAATAACATAGCACTTAATTGGTAAGCAATTTGTGAGTGCTATTAGACAACAAATAGCATTGATGAATACATTTTTATTAATAGTACATGTAGACCAACTTAGAATCCTTCATTAAAATTGGGGGAGAGCGCCAATAGGAAGAAGCAATAAGTGGAACATTACTTCACAATTTGATACTAGGGAGAAAAAGGGTTCCAAAATCTACACAAAAACTTCTATGTAATACATGGTAGTATAATGACTTAAAATTTTCAACTATAAGGCCTTCTTATTTTCTTACATTTCAACTTCTTATTGAATAAAAAGAAGCAATCAACTTTGAAAGCCATAAATTTCTGGGCAATAGGTGTTGTCTTATTATCCAACTTTTAATAGAAACTTTGGAACCAAAAAGGGAGCACTTTTTCAGCTAAAAGGAAAAAAGAGAATTTAATATACCAAATCTAATTAAGTGGATAAAGATTGCACTAACCAGCTAAAATACTGTAGAAATATAGGATTATCAATTTAAATAGATTACTCTATAATCAATCGAATAACATAAACAACTTAGAAATTCAAGCAAAAAGTTGCCAACTTTGGGCTTGTCCCCAAGCACTCGAGAGAGAAATTGTGGGAGTAAGGCACAAAATTACACATCTGAAACATATAAACTAGGAAGTAATGAAATGGTGACTAAAAAAGAAACAAGAGAGCAGTCTCACACTCAAAATCTTGAAATAGTTAACGAATACTCAACAGTTTGGATAAACTCGCACAGGAATAGAGGCTCTAAGAGAGACAAAATACAACAACGAAATTCACAATAGATGATATATAACAGCAAACTTCAAGTCTTATTTATGAATTTTGATGACAAAAAGAGATCTCCTAGTCCATCATCTTCTAAGTGCGTCAATATCCAATACATTTCAACCAGACAAATTGAGGTGTTCAATAGTGAATGAGTCACAACAGTTCACAGATAAAGTGATAGTGACTAAGTCGTTGGTGTATGGAAGCATGGAGGTGAGAGAGCACCACATAGATCATCAGTGAAATTGGAACGACTGTAAAATTCGCCTTAATTACACGGGTTAGATAAATTTAATTGATTTATTCGATAAATTTTGTGATTTGTGGCATATTATTTTGGGCACAATAACTACTCGTAATTATGTGTGATTCAGATGGATGCTTTAATTTTGAAATTTAGGTTTTCGAACATTTCCTAATGTGGGCTGAAATGCATGTCGAATATTAGTTAATTGGGTCAAAACCCCAAATCGCTTTTCTATCTAGCTTATAAATTATTAGCTAAAAAATTAAAAAAGAAAGAAGATGAGTGGCCAGGGACTAGTGCACGCTAGAAAGATGGGAAAGGAAGAAAGAAGAAAGGAAAAGGGGGAGGGGGAGGGGCAACGCGTAGCCAAAAACAAAAAAAAGGGTGGGTTCTTCTTATTACTCACATAACACACACATCCACACGGCAGAGAGAGAAAGAAGGATGATAGCGAGATGAAGAAGAAGGGAAGACGAAAAAGGAAGGGCTTGGGAGTGAAGAAGGAGACCCAACTCACCTCTTATGCTTACATTTAGCTCCTTGTTTGTTCAAAATTCAAGTGGATAATTCTCCCAAATTGCACTAATTTCAAACTAAATTGATTTTTGGGTTTATAGAAGAATGCATGTGAATTTGAGTATTCTTTAGGATTTATATGCTTGAATCTAGCAATTGTTAATTATTTGGGAATTTAGAGGTTATGGTAGTGCTTTGAAAAGGAAATTATGATAACACAAGTGTATTTATGACCTTTTTAATAGACCTATGAGTTTTTATACGCGTTTTTGTTGGATTTATGCAAATAAAGTTTGGGGCACAAACTTGGTTGTGTATGGCAAAATAAATGTGGAAACATGAGGTTGGGGGGGTAGGCGTTGTTCTAAGAAAAGAAAGAAAAAATGGTGGAGATGGAAAAAGGAAAGGAAGTGAGTGCATACAATTATTCATATAACTATCTTGTGTTTTGTGGTGGATGTTTGCAAAGTGTGAGTAAAGCTTGTCTATTATGTACTCATTTCACTTGTGGATTCATTTAAGTTATATGATTGCTATTACATTAATGAGCTTTTAATGAAGTTTTTACATGGATTTTATGTCACAGAACTTTTTTTTAAAAAAAGAGTTTCTTTAATTATGGAGTAATCAATGGTCCTGTGGTAAGAGGCAAATCCGTTGGCCAAGTAGTGAGATTCTAGAAAAAGAACTATGTTGAAAAATTATTAGAAGCTCATTCGTTTATGTTATGCGGTTGGTAGTCTTACAATACATTCACGTGACCTTTTCATGACATCTCTATTATGCTAATGATGCTTTATCAAATATTGAATTATTGTCTTGATAGTGTCTTACAAGATGAGTTGAATGCAAGATCAAGATCACAATAAGCCCTTGATGTGTAATCTTGAATTATATAATGTCATGTTCCAAATATGTGTTGGTGCTTTAACAATGTTGTGTTCATGTTGCCTATGGCTATTGTGTTATTTAAGATGCCTTATCATGTTGTTGAAATTATTATGGTTTTCAAATAAAGTTGATTAAGTAGCTAAAAATTTCAGAATGGGAATTTCTCGTGGAAGTTTTGTAGTCAACCAAGTTGTTGTTTATGGAAAGACACTTTGTGGTTGTGAATGATTTGGGGGCTTTGCAATATGGTCTCATTCTAAAGAAGAGCGCGAGCTATGTGCCTCAGGCCGTCGGATTCCCGATGCTTTTCCATGATTCCAAAAAAATTAACCTCTGTTTTTTAGGTTAATCTTGCCCTAACGAAGGTAAAGTACATCGTAGATTTTAGTGTGTCATGGGAACCTAAGTGTCTAACAAGTACGCATTTCACCTATATTGAGAAAGAACTATAAACGAACAATCATTAAGTGCTCCAACAATGCATTTTGATCTAAATAAGTGAAATGTTGTGATTTTCTAAGGGCTTCACCCCAAATAATGTTTTAAATTATTTTCAGTTCTATTTAGCTGAAACTAAAATTATATTGTCGACTGGTTTGCATGTGGTTTGCAAGAAAGTGAAAGAAAATGATATGTGTAGTGTAAATAAGTCAATTTTATGAAGATTCTATTTAATATCAAGTACAACGAGAGTTTTCGTTTTGTTATGCTAAAAATTCGCTAAAGTGATTTATTACCCCTACTCCTACACTACTAATGTGCCAATGATATTGTGTGCTAATAAATAACATATGATGTACAGATATTTTTGGTTTTGAGGGTGACAGTTATCCACTTCAGTGTGTGGTTGCTCATCCGCTGCTCTTTTTCCCTTTTCCAAGTTCAGAGTAGTACCACCTTCGTGGAAGGACAATGCTTTCGGTTAACAATCCATGACTAGGGATGCTAAACAGTATGTTGTTTTAAATGCTCCTCTTGTAATTTGGTTTAGTGTGGAGCTTTTTTGGGGACTTGTAATGTTGTAACACATTATGAGCTTGGCTCTGTTGACCTACTTCGGGTCAACGCCACCTATTCTGTTCCCTAACATGTTATAACATGTTCTTGGGTGTTGTAGGGTTGGCTTGGTGCCCCAGCTGTGTAACCCATGGGGGCTTTGTTTCCTTTCTTTAAACCTACTCAGTAGTGGCCCATTAATAGTGATTAGTATTCTGAGTGAGTAGCTCATAGAGGAAGTGTCACGAATAACCCTAACGATATGTTCACAGAGTGGTTAAGTTTCTAGTGTTTGGTTAGCGTGATTAACTAAGCGGGACTTTGATGTATATCCTTGGGAGGCTACACAAAAAGATACATATTGGTTTAGAAATCTGATCTACGCTTAATCTTTTGGGTTTTTATGGGTTAATATCCATCAAAAGGATGATGAACGGAATTAAAGGGGATGGAGAAGAACAACAACAAACATACACCAAACAAGAGTAAAACAAACACTAGCTAAATTGGATAGTTTAAGAGCTTCTTTGTGATAATGCTTGAGCACCACACAAAGTCACACTTGGGCTTTATTTGTAATCCTTCTAAGATACAGTTAGCAAGAGGGAGAAGACCAAATAGCTGACAACTTTGGACAACGAAGAGAAAGATACAGAATTTAGGGACTTAAAACGTAAGAGAATCCACTATTGCATTGAGTTAAACTTAACTAATTTTGTTTCATAATGATAAGTTGTGTGTAATATAAAATAGAGGTCTCCCTTGTATATGAAAACCTTTACCAATTTGATTCAAAGGGAAAAAAGCCAAACAAACGGCCAAAACATAGAAGGGGAAGACAACAAAGTAAGGCGAGTATGAAACGTGAACGGGACATCTAGCCGTCACTTTGAGATTATAACCCTAAACTTCAAACAGCCATATCTCACAATATACTTACCCAAAATGGCTCCAACATAGTTTACTAGAAAGATTAGGATATCCTTTTTCCATTGACTACTTTTGGGCCTTTAGAACCTTAGCCATTTCAATGCTGCGACTTGATAAAGTGAAGTGGCCTGGCTGGATTTGGAAGTGCACCTTTTGAATTTTTGCTACCTTTTGGCACCCTTGCCTTAGATTTGGCCTTGATTTCATTTTTAGCCTTCAAATTAAACTTTAAAATCAATCCAAAAACCAAAATTTTAGGCTCTTAAATAAGAAATGGGTTGGAGAACTTTAACCCACAAAACCTCATTAAAAACTATCTCATTTTGGCCACTTGGACTATATGATTTTGAGGGGCGATTTGACTGGGCAAATGATATCCAAATGACCTGAAACTTATTTCATTGGAAAAAAAACATCCTAAACTATAGGATAGGCATCTTAAGTTGAGCTTAGATAACCAGGCTTAGAAATCTGGGCCACTTGTTGGATAAACTGATGCACAAATAGTTTGGACTTTTGTTGACATTCTCTCACCACTTGGAGGACCTCTTGGACCTCCTTAGACTTGGGCAAATCTTTAACTTGATCTTCATCATCCTTAAAGGATTTTTGATAAATGCTTGGTTTCTTAATCCTGAAATATAGCTCTATGTAATGCTTCTTGCTATGAAATTCAAATAAAGGAAGTGAAATTATGCTTGGATGGACGTGGGGTTCATTTGAATCTACCTCCAAGGGAATTGACATTAAATGAGTGAAATGAGCTCGATGTATGTATGTATGTATGTATGTATATATATATATATATATATATATATATATATATATATATATATATATACACGCACACATATATATTTATAAATATATATATATACACACACGCGGATACACACATACATACATACATACCTATATATATATATATATATATATATATATATATATATATATATATATATATATATATATCAGACTTAACAAATGATTTTTTTAAAACAAATTACCCTGTTCTTTCCTAATTCCTAAGTAGTTCAGAGTTATTTTTAATCTTAATTAACCTTAAGGATTCCACAATAGGGTCTTGGCAATGTAATATTCCTCCAGTGAATGAGGGGTGTTACATTTTGTGATATCAGAGTAATTGTTGTTGCATTATAATTTATGGCATGTACGAATTGCCTGAAATTGTGCGACTTATGTGTGATTCATGATTATTCCCATGATTTATGAACACATGTTTACATGTTTAATGCCATTGTTAGGATAGTGTTTAGCCTTAACGACTATATCTTTATGCCCTTTTGGATGGCCGTGTGGAATGCTATCTTCTTCTAGAGAAGCGATTGAAGCTTTCACCATTGGGATCCAGAGTGCCTTACACCTAACCATCAAGTTAGGTACTTTGTGGGAAAGATCTTTACTGTAGGCCCGTGGCTGAGATTGTTACTAGTCTCTACTGGTGGATGCATCTCTATCGATGAACTAACTTTTCCTA
Organism: Carnegiea gigantea; assembly: GCA_029747015.1. Classification (NCBI taxonomy): domain Eukaryota; kingdom Viridiplantae; phylum Streptophyta; class Magnoliopsida; order Caryophyllales; family Cactaceae; genus Carnegiea; species Carnegiea gigantea. The sequence goes on along the minus strand of JAKOGI010002047.1, from coordinate 93,307 downwards.
TAACGAGATGGTGAACTTTTTTAGCATTATTAAGCCTCAGCTTAGTAATCTAGGTGAAATCCTTGTCAAGAGCCAAGCAACTACATACTAGCTTGTTTTAAATGGGCTAGTAGGGCCTGTTCAGGGGCAAGTGATTCTAAGGGGAAGATAAGGGAGGATAGTATTTGAGAATCAACAAATGACAGGCCTTTTTTTTTTTAGTCTCCCGAAGCCATGAGATGCAGGAGGATAACTTGTATATAGGTACGATGGGCATATGCTTATACACACATACCCTGGGGATTGGGAAGGCACTGTGGCTTGCATGCTTGAGATAATAGAATAGCAAGCTCACATGGAGCTTGCACCTATCATGCAGCTAATAGAGCAAATAGTCCCAAATAATGAGCCTGAGGGTTCTGACCAATCTACTATGGACGACTCCAATGATATAGAGGTGGAGAAGAAGACTTATATGAGTCTAGCTCCTTAGGTGAAGAGTACATATCACCTACCTTGACGGCGTGAAGCAATAGGAGTACTTGATCCTACCTAAGCTGCAGTAGACTACGTTAGTATGGTGTCATAGACTTAGCTAACCCGTTTGTAATCCAAACTTTGATTAGAATCAATAATGTAGGCGACATTCATTCTATGACCATAAGTCACAAATTTCATAACTAACTATTCGAATGCAACTAAGCCACCTACTGGTAAGTTAAGTAGCTGAACTACTTGTGTTTCCTTATCGATGTATGGTGTATAAATGCTACTAGTGTCTTATGATTAATTCGTATGTTTGTATAACTGTATGAATTGATATATGTGTTGGAATGATGTTTATGAATGAACTACTAAGAATGTAACCTCAAACTCAAATGGGGCCGAGTAGTGTAATATGCGTGTATTTGCATCTGTGCGAGCAAATGCCACCTAGAAGAACATCACCACCATATCCTCCTGAGTCGATAACCGTGGACATGGTTTGTAAGTTCTTTAAGCTAAAACCCTTAAAATTTGAACGAGGACCTATGAGAAGTGCTTAATGTGTAGATTATTTTAAGGCTATTTTGCTTTATTTTTAGGAGAATTATGTGCTTAATGTTAATATTTACACTCCTACTCTCGATTTATGCTTGGGTATAGTTATTTGATGTGTTTTGCAAGATTTTAAGACTTTTTATCTAGCATTTGACTATAAATAGGTGTATTTTGACCTCTCCCACAAACACCATGAGTTGCTATGCCCATGGAGTAAGAAAAGAGCAGAAAGTCAGCTCCAGCACAGACCACGGTCGGATCGTGGTACCTGCCATGGACCGTGGTGAGCTTGTAGCTACTGGCACTCCGTCTTCCTTCGGCTGTGTGGAAGATCAAGCAAGCTCCTCTATAAATAGCTTAGTCCTACAGCAATGAAAAGCAATCCTAGAGCAATACAAAAGCATTAGATTAGAGTTTTAGCCTAGTTTCTTTCTTTCTCAAATTTTGTTTTCTAGTTTGATTTTTAGTTTTGGTGAGAAATCCTGAGTGTATGTGTTTAGTTTTTTATGTAGTTTAAGCCCTTTGGTTAAAGGCCATCTCAGTCAAAGCCTTTCTCTCAGATTTCGCTAGATTATTGATTAGTTTTGTTTATTTCTTAATCATGTCTGAGTAGTTTTCTTTTTATCTAGGGATTTAGTAATTTATGTATGTGTTATTGGATCATGTTTTAATTTAAAGAATTGTACTTATTTTTATGATTGGTTTGATTTCGTTTGTCAAGTGTTTGATATGTTGTAAGTAGATTTTTGGCCAAAATTTGCTTGCTTACTTGAAATAAACGAATGAAAAACTGAAAGGTGACATTTACTTGTTAGACTGCTTAATTAAACCTAGTGTTGAGTCATCTCGAAAGGGAGATTTGTATGTTAGGAGGACTAGCGAGTAATTGAATATATTTAACTTGAATTAAGGCAAATTAGTTTGAAAGAACAACTTTTGCTTAGTTTAGGCAAATTTGATTGATTTCGAAAGAATAGATCAAATTTCTGGATAGATTGCAATTCCTCGAGATTAACCGATTAAAGAAAAGCACATGTTATTCGTTTTGATCCAATACTCTTTCATAACTATGAATTCCTAGACATATTTTCTCTTTGAAAATTAGAAGTTGTTAAATTGACCCCTTTGAATTAGAATTTTATTTAGCACATTCTGACAGACAAGACTTGGTAAGTTACATTAGTCCCTGAGAAATGATATCTTTACCTATACTACGGCTATCGGTGCGCTTGCGGTGTTAGTCCATCAACTGGACCCATTACTTTAGGAGGAGTGGCTAAGGAAAACGTAGAAATTATTGCCTTTGAAGAAGTGAGCTCAGCGATATAAGGTCAACTAGCCACCCATCAATTTGAGAAGGAAGTTGAGTATTGGTGGGAAATTGTTAAGCGCCATAAGGGAACACAAGCCTTAGCATGGGCTGAGTTTAAAAACCTAACGGATGCTAAGCACTATCCTAAGGATGTTAAGTAGGCTAAGGAGCAGGAATTTCTTAAGTTTAATAAGGGGAAGACAATGAGCATGATGGAGTACGCAACTAAGTTCAAAGAGCTTAATTGCTTTATCTCTGGAATATGGGGATATTGATAAGATAAGAATGGAGTGATTTGAGTATAGGTTGAAAAGAAAGCTTAAGGAACCTACACCAACTTCCAAGAGATGTACCAAAAAGCTGTCAAGATAGCAAGGGTAGTGGATAAGAATAAAGCTGCAGAGAAGCAAAAGGTACAAGCTAAGAGAAAATTTGCTTCAGGAAGCTCTAACTTCCAATCTAGGAGGAACCCCAAAAGGTTCAACCATGGGAGAAACCAAAGTAAAGGAAAGCAACCAGAAAGGGGTGAAGAGAGGAAGCTCTATGACAAGTGCTTCCATTATCACTCTGGATCTTGTAAAGGTGCTTGAGGACAATGCCATGGTTGTGCTTAATTTAGGCATCTAGTGGCTAATTGCCTTAAAGCCTCATGGAACAACCAAGGCGACACTTGAGGGCAAACCTACATACCTTAACCATACTGCCACAGGGCTTCCCTCCAATTTATAACAAGAAAGAAGGCAAGAAACCACAAGTTGTTGGCCAAGTTTTCTACCTCGGTGAAGACAAGGAGGAGGACCCTAATGTAGGGGTGTCAGGTACTTTACTTCTTAATAAACCTATGCTCATATTCTATTTGATTCAAGTGCATGTCATCTTTTTATAACCCCCAAATTTGCTAAGAAACTTTCTACAAATCCATCAGAAATGGATTATGAATTGTGTGAAGCAATCTTAGTGGGTTCTGTTCTATAAACTGATGTTATATTTAAGAAGTTATCCTTTACATTTTGGTGGAAAGAACCTTTCTGTTGACTTGGTAAAAAATAGATGTGTAAGGTTTTGATGTTATTTTTAGGATGGATTAGTTAGCTAAATATCAGGTGACCATTTATTGCTTATGTAAACTAGTCTCTCTCACTAATCCTGAGGGAGAAAATCTTGAATATAAGGAGATCATGCCTCATAAAACAATCTCAATCATCTCTGCTATGCGAGCCTTTAGGATGATGAGAAAATGTTGCCAAGAGTACTTATGTGCAGTAGAGGTGCCTACCCCAGATGGGCTCAACTTGAGTTAAATCCCTATAGCTAATGAGTTTCCCTAAGTATTCAGTGTTATTCCTAGATTATTGCTAGATTAGGAAATCAAGTTCACTATAGACTTAGCGTTGGGTACAACTACTATATCCAAGGCTCCTTATCGAATAAAACCAGCAAGGTTAGCTAAATTAAAGGCTTAGTTATAAGAACTATGAGACACAGGACTAAGCTAGCCTAGTTTATCTCCTTTGGGTGCCCCAGTGCTCTTTTTAAGAAGAAGGATGGAAGTTTGAGACTATGTATTGATATAAGAGAGCCAAACAAGTTGACTATTAAGAATAAGTGTCCATATCCCAGAATAGATTACTTATTCGGCTACTAGGCAGGCTCAGCAGTGCACTCTAAAGTTAACTTAAGGTCAGGCTATCATCAGTTGAAAATTAAAAAGAATAATGTCCCTAAAACAACATTTAGGATCCGATATGAACATTATGGGTTTCTGGTGCAACCCTTCAGGCTAAGAATGCTATAGTTTTCTTCATAGAACTAATGAACAAAGTGTTCAAAGCCTATCTAGATAAGTTTGTGGTGGTATTCATCAATGACATTTTGATTTATTCCAGATATAAGGAGCAGCATGCTAAGCATCTGAGAAAAGTATTGAGGACTTTAAAGGAGCACAAGTTCTTTGCTAAACTTAAGAAATGTGAATACTACTTTTAATAGGTCCGTTTGATAGGTCATGCAGTGACTTAGACTAGCATGTTAATTGACCTTGCTAAGGTGGAAGTGATAGTGAACTAGCCTAGACCCACCACTGTGATAGAAGTTAGGAGTTTCTTGGGTATGACAGGGTATGACAGGCTATTACAAGAGGTGGAAGGCTTCTCTGAACTGGCTTTGCCTACTTCTAGGTTGATTCATAAGAGCACTAAGTTTGAATACTTTGAAGGATATGAGTGAAGCATCCAAGTATTGAAGAAGAAGCTAGTATCAACACCAATCTTAGCAATCCCTAGGGGACTAAAGGATTTGCAATCTATAATGACGCCTCTAAAAAGGGATTAGGATGTGTTCTGATGCAAAAAGGAAGAGTGATTGCATATGTTTCCTGGCAACTAAAGCCATAAGAAAAGAATTACCCTACGTATGACGTGGAACTAGCTGTTGTGGTGTTTGCTTTGAAAATTTGGAGGCACTATCTATATGGGGCAAGGTGCGAGATTTTCCCTAACCACAAGAGCCTTAAGTAAATTTTACCTAAAAAGAGCAGATCATGTAGCAATAAAAGAGGCTAGAACTCTTGAAGCAAATGTGCTAGTAGATGCTTTAAGTAGAAAATCAATAGGGTCCATTGCTTGTTTACTTACACAGGAGAAGAGGCTTTTAAAGTAGCTTAAAGAACTTCATATTGAAATTATTTTACCTAAAGATAAAGGATACTTAGTAACACTTCAAGTCATCTTGCCTCTGGTGGATGGAATCAAGAAGTAACAGGATGAAGTCCATGAGTTGATGAAAATTAAGAAGGGAGTTGAAGAGGGTAAGACCAAAGATTTTCACCTCAAAGAGGTACCAATGTTGCAGAACTTAAGAGAGAAGTGATGAAGAAGGCGCATAACTCCTTCGTTGCTACTTATCGCGAGCGTACTAAAATGTACCATGATCTGAAAACCCACTTTTGGTGGATTGGGATGAAAAGAGATGTGTTAGACTTTATGGCTAGGTGCTTAACTTGCTAGAGAGTCAAGACTAGGTACCAAAAACCAGGCAGTTTACTTTAGTCCCTACCAATCCCTATATGGAAAAAGGATCATGTCACCATGGATTTCATCACTGGTTTACTTAAGATCACCAAACACCACAATGGCATTTGGCTAGTGGTCGACAAACTAAACAAAATTGCTCACTTCATTGCCATCAAGATCACTTTTACTTTCAAGCAACCTGTCGATTTATACATCCAAGAGATAGTTAGAATACATGGTGTACCCCTTAGAATTGTTTTAGATCACAATACAAAGTTCACCTCTAAATTTCAGAGTGGATTCCAAGAATCCATGGGTATAGAATTTCATTTAACTACAACTTTCCATCCTCAGTCAAATGGCTAGTCAGAAAGAATAATCTAGACTATAGAGGACATGTTACGGGCTTGTGCCTTAGACCATGCAAGTAGCTGGGATCATAACTTACCTCTTGTAGAGTTTGCTTACAATAATAGCTATCATAGTAGCATTGGTACAAGGCCAGTTGAGGCATTAGATGGACGACATTGTAGGACACCTATATGTTGGTATGAAGTATAGGAAAGAGAACCATCTAAAGTAAATTTAATTGATCAAACTCATGAAGTGGTTAAAACCATTCGAAAAAGAATTCAGGCAACTCAAAGTAGACAAAACGGTCATGAAGACACTAAAAGAAGGTTGTTAAAGTTTGAAGTAGGAGACCATGTATTCGTAAAAGTTTCACCCCTTAAAGGAAGTCTATGATACGGACAAAAAGGTAAACTTCGCCCTAGATTTGTCGAACCATTTGAGATCTTACAAAGAGTGAGATTGGTGGCTCACCGACTGGCCCTACCACCCTCCCTTCAAGGCATGCATGAGGTATTCTATGTTTTCAACCTCCACAAGTATGTGCATGACCCAAAGCACATAATCTGCTGTGAACCCCTTTAAATTAAGAAAAATCTTACCTTTATGGAGGAACCGATATGTAGCCTAGAAAAGATAGAAGAGAAGCTAAGAAACAAAACAATTCTATATGCTAAGATTACATGGAAGCATCATAAGTGGTTGAAGCAACTCGGTAACCTGAATGGGAGATACAGCAGCAGTATCCCATTCTCTTTGCTATAGGTATTTAAAATCTCGAGGATGAAATTTCCCTAAGTAGGGGAGAGTGTAAGGACCGTGATATTTGCCATAGTTAATTACATGGGCATATAAATTTAATTGATTTATTTGATAAATTTCATGATTTTGTGATGCATTATTTTGGGCATAATAATTAATTGTAATTATGTGTGATTCAGATGGATGCTTTAATCTTGAAATTTAGGATATATAACATTTCCTCATATGGGTCATATTGCTAGTCTATTATTAGTTAAACTAGATCGAACCCCCAAATCCCTTTTCTATCTAGCATATCAATTAGTGGCTCCAAAAAAAAGGGAAGAAGATGAATGGCTGGGATTAGTGCACATAAGAAAGAGAGGAAAGGGAAAAAAAAAGGGGGGGAGGGGGTGATGTTTAGCGAAAAAATAAAAAAGGGCGGTTGTGTTTATTACTCACAATACACATACACACACACACATGCATACAGAGCAGAGAGAAAGGGAGGAGACTAAAAAAAAAAGAAGAAGAAGAAGGGAGGACGAAGAGGAGGAAGAAGGAAGGGCTAGAGAGTAAAGAACGAGACCCAACTCACCTCTTGTGCTTGCATTTTGCATCATCTTTGTTCAACATTCAAGTGGGTAACTCTTTCCATAAATTATGCTAATTTCATATTGAATTGGTTTTTCGATTTATAGTAGAATGTATGAGAATTTGACTAATCTTTAGGGTCTATATGCTTGAATCTAGCAATTATTAGTAGATTGTAGACTTGCAGTTGCAAATTAGATTGTGGAATTTGGGGATTTGGAAGTTACGGTAGTGTTTTGAAAAGGAAATTATGATAATGTTTGCATATTTATGACTTTTTTTAGTAGATCCATGACTTTCACATGCCTATTTGTTGCATTTATGCAAATTGACTTTCTCGATTGTCAAAACTTAGACCACATTACTATTGTTTACTCTATAATTAAAGCAACTCTTTCTTTTTTTTTTTGAGTTCCTTGACCTAAAATCCATGTTAAAACTTCACTAAAAGTCTATTAATATAATTAGAATATCATAACTCAAATGACTCCATAATAGGCAAGGTTTACTCAGACTTTGCAAACTTGTATACACTCACTTATTTTCCTTTTTCCATCTCCACCATTTTTTTCCTTTTTTCCCCCTTAAAATAGCCCCTACCCCCTCATCCTCAGGTTTCCACATTTATTATGCCATACACAACAAAAAGGAAATTATGATAATGTTTGCATATTTATGGAATTTTTGGTAGATATGTGACTGTCACATGCATTGCATTTGTGCAAATAAAGTTTGGCATCACAAACTTTGGTTGTGTATGGCATAATAAATGTGGAAACTTGAGGACAAAGGGGGTGGGGGCTACTTTAAGGGGAAAAAAAGGAAAAAATTGGTGGAGATGGAAAAAGGAAAATAAGTGAGTGTATACCAGTTTGCAAAGTATGAGTAAACCATGCCTATCATGGAGTCGTTTGGGTCATAATATTGTTATGACATTAATGGACTTTTATTGAAGTTTTGACATGGATTTTATGTCAAGGAACTTGAAACAAAAAGAAAGAAAGAATTGCTTTAATTGTAGAGTAAACAATGGACATGTGGTAAGAGGCAAATCCCTAGTCTAAGTTTTGAGAATCGAGAAAGTGAATTATGTTCGAAAATCATTAGAAGCTCTTTCATTTATGTTAAGTAGTAGGTAGTTTTATAGAATATTTACATGACCCTTTCATGACATCGATATTGTACTTGAGAAAACTATTAGAAGCTCCTTCGTTTATGCTAGGCAGTTGGTAGTCTTGCAAAATTATTAAAAGCTCCTTCATTTATGATAAGCGATTGCTTTAATTGTATACGCATGTTGGTTATCAACTACGAACTCCACTAAGCCCCTCATGTAACATCCTCTTCCACTAAGGCTAGCTCAATGGTTCTATGACTATATCTCTGGTACGATAATACTTTACAGCCACTCTTTTTATGTGTTACCATGTCATTCTAAAAATTGAACTTAATGTTCAATATGTTTAGTAATAGAACAGTACTCAAGGCACTTAGTATATGTGATCATAACTTGCCACAGTAACCAACACTGGATAGTACTATTCTTCAGTCCACCAAATAAATCGTTCAAGTGCCTCTTTAACTAAACAGACTCTTGCATTTCTAAGGAAAAAGAGCCATAAACTCATCATCCTTCATAGACAAGGCAATATATGTGTGCTTCTTGGTACTCAAAAATCATCATTGAGTAAGGAGACATATCTAAAGTTTGATTTCTATCCAAACCTCCTATAATCAACATTAGCGCAACCCTTTTGGTGCAGCTTCCCTATGTACTAAAGCAAGAGACTTAGATCGAGTGAGTCTACTAGAGTGAGAGATGTAATAAAGTAGGTGAGGAGAATAGAGAGAGATTGAGGACGAGAAGCAGTGACTATGGGTGTGAGGAAATGACACAATGCAAGATAATTAAACTCAGAAGATTTCAATCACTTAAACTTATGGTTTAGTTAATTTTCACATTTAAAAAATAAAAAAATATTAGTGAGTCTTAAATGAGTCTTAAGTCAGGTCTGGGTTTCCATTTTCAGACCCAGGCACAGGCCCAAACCTAGATTCAACCTAGTGCCACTTTGACCCAGACCACTTAAGACCTACTAGCTCCTATTTGACTAAACTCAGACCCTTTAATTTGGGTCAGGTTGAAAAGGTCTAGGTTAGGTCTCGGACTTACTGCCATCCCACTAGCACTCCTTATGGATTGATTAATCCATTATTTATCCAATATAGATTTTGGTTTCCGAATTCCTTATGTTGGATTGAGTCCATTATCTAATTTGTCTAACCCAAGTATTTTTGTTAATTTGGTAATTAGAAAAGAAGGGGAAAAAAATTCTTAGCCATTTGTTTTTTGTCAAGTAACATTGGTTTGGGTGAATGAAATTCAAAAATGTTGACAATGATTATTGTTTGATGATGTGAAAATTCATGAGAGGTGGCAACTAATATGGGTGTAACAAGCTTTGTAAGTTGATCTAGGTATTGCTAGCAACACAAGTTGGTAATTGATAGGATTGATACAACAAGTTGATTGATTGTTTAGATGGTGGTAGGATCAACTCGTGGTCATACTTAGATGCATTAAAGTCTACAGGTAAGTTTTGTATTCTTAAATTCTTACGGAGCCTCAAACTAGGGCATACAATTTGAAACTATTATTTTTGTACTGATTTATTACTCATAGCCTAGTAGTTTCTGTCTGATTATCCTATGCTTTTTTCCTCAATATTGGAGGATTTTTCACATTAAACTTACTTATTTTTTCTTATAATTAGTTCTGCATACTATTGGATTGTACCTATTATTTAGTTATTAGATTGCAACTAATTATTCCTATAGATGGCCTTTGGAACCAATAAGTGGTATTGGAGCTCATGGTAGCATGGGTAGTTGTAAAAATTAGGCAGAGTTCTATTAATACCAAGTTAGTAATATTTCAATTTGGAATCTAGTGATGGAGGCTTATTTGATTGTAAGTGCTTGTATAAGCCCATTGAATTGAAAGCTATGAAATCTACAAAAATGGACGTTGAAGAGTGGAAAAACTTAAATAAGAATACTGCTTTTACAGTTAGGTTATGGATAGACCATGGACGTTAGTGCTTTCACCATGTAGCGAGTGAGAATGATGCTTATGCATTGTGATTGTTGGGAAATCCTAATTGTTACTATTATTAGCTTAGCTCCAAGAGGTAAATTGTCATCAATTATAGTCAAAGATTACCTGTTTAATGAAAAATCTCCTAGAAAGAAGATTGGTGCGATGTCATCCAGGCACTTACAACTGAAGTTAGAGGTCGAAGTAAGAATACATGATTCAAGGGAAAAGGAAAAAGGTAATCATAGTCCCAAAGTAAAGGGAGGCCTATATGTTAAAAGTGTAGGAAACCAAGGCACATTAAGAAGTACTACAATTCACTGAAATAGGAACGAATGGATGATAGGTTTTTTAAAAAAAAAAAAAAGCCAATGACAAAAATACTACAATAACCATCTCATATAAGTAAGTGCTAATACGATGACATTGTCACACTAGTTTGTTCAAATGGGAAGTGCAATCATATTATTGATCATGATGCCAATGCTAGCTTTATACTTCTTTTGAAAAATGTGAGACATATTTAAGACTTGCACCTGAATTTGATTTCTATGAGTGCTCTATACAAGGAAGGTTACACTCATCAAGTACGTGATTATACTTGGAAGCTCACTAGGGTTCTTTAGTAGTTACAAGAGGGAAGATTTCTTGTACCATCCAAGACACATGTGAAGGTGTGTGGTGGACAAATATATAGTTAAGGATCAAGCTTGCTTCACTAAATCTCCACCACCAGAAGCTAGCTCACATGAGTGAGAAAGTGTCGCAAATTTTAGCTAAAGAGTCCCTTATTCCTGTGTCCAAGGGTAAAACTCTCGAGCCATGTGATTGTTGTTTATTTGGCACGCATCATAGTGTTTCTTTTCACAAGCACCCTAAGCAAAAATAAAACAAGTTAGAATCGATACATTCTAATGTATCTAGTCCCATTGAGGTGGGGTCCTTGCATGGTGATTGGTATTTGTCACTTTTAGTGATGGCGCTTTACATAAGGCTTAGGTGTATATGTTGAAAGCTCTTTGGACTACCATTGAAGGCTCTTTGGACTAAATAATGGTAGAGGATACAACTCTGACAAACTTGAGGAGTATATGAGAAGTGTTTCATTTGCCATTAGAAGACAAAACTTAGTTCACTCCAACACAATGAAGTTGTAGAAAGAATAAATAGAACCATTGTGAAGAAGGTGAGGTTGATACTCAAAATGACCAAAATGCCAAAGATTAAGTAGGTGGAAGGGCGACCATCATCAGCCACAGGAATAGTTTTGCATTTAGCCTAACATTCATTTTATATTATTATTGTAATTTGTTTAAGTTCAAAATAATTATGTTTTAGAATTTTGAATATGAATTTTCTAGATTAGTCAAGGTTTATTCATAATTTGTTATTTTAGTTGGTTGTTCATCAATTTTTCATGCCTTCTTATTGTAGTTTAATTTACATTTTATATCCTTATAGTCGTATATTGGTTAAGTGACACATCCATGACCTAATTAAGAGATCTAATAGTTTGATTTGCCTTTTCATGAGGTGATCCGTATCTCTAATAGGATTAACACATATTTATCAGCTAGCAGTAATTGTGCCATGCACTTATGGTAAAAGATTTGAAAGTATTCAAGAAGTTTCAACTCTATTGCAAGGGACAAATGGTTATTCCTCATGAATTGTTTAGAAGCATAAAGTTTTGTTATTTATTCTAGTTGGTTCTTACCCATTATTTATGATACATCTGATTATTTTAATGGTAATTTTAGTTGTAGGTAATGTTGCAGTACTTTTAGTTTTTATCACTATGAAGGTTTTACATATATTTTAGTGTTTTTCTATGGTTCTTTTGACACGCATATTAAGACAATGTGCATCTATACTTAACATGTTATTTTTCGACATCACCTATGAAATGAAAATGTAGGTTTGTTGATCTTAAACTAGAATAATGAAAAGCATTGCTTTCACTATCAGTTTTAAATTGAAATATGAATAGAATCATATAGCTCATTGGATATTCTTATGTGTCCAAATAACGAAAAATTGTAAAGCTAGGTACAATCAAGGATACATAGATGAAGGATTCATCTTCCAATTAAAATCATACTAAAAGTGCACAATGAGATGCAAATAAATCACTATGCAATTATAGAATATTTACATTTAAAATTTCATTTGACATATTTATGCTAAGCTAATAAAGAAATTTATTCACTAAATTAATTTTTCATTAATAAAAGAACCACCAACAATTGACAAGGCTAGATAAGGGTTTATTTTTGGCAATTTAAAAGGGCAATTCACATTTACAATTTCTGCAAATGTGGAGCATGTTCATCTTATTCACAAAGAACATATACCATTATAAAATCAAGATTCATAAAAGCTAACGTTCAATGCGACGATAAAATCATCACATGAGCAAGAGAATAAATCCCCATAATAAATACAAATGTTGATCTGTAACACCTGCAAAAATATCTAACAATAATATTACCAAATTTTATCCATATATTTTGCTATGTGATTAAGTCACTGGGTTATTACCCTCGAAAAAAATGATAATAATTTGTTCAAAAGATTATTTTTCCATAATAATAATCATTCCATAATAGAGATAGAAATACCAATAACATTAACAATCTCTTTAGAATCATGATCCGAATGTGATCCTACTATTAGGCAATGATGTCAGCGGTTGGATCATGGTCCTGGGGGTATATAGCATGGTGCTTCGAGTATATCGCATCAAAGAAAAGGGGCACTTCCACCTAGAATCCAAGAAGGGGACCACGTCATCAAAATAAGGCGCCCAAACAAAATACAAAAAGAAAACATACACAAGGCAAGAAAAGAAAAGTGGTATAAACAAAAAAGGCCCAAATCCCAAGGGTATTCTTGAATCTCCACAAAACCCTAAAAAGCACTGCAGGAAAAGCCGAGAAGAAAATCGAGCACATCATGACCAATGCCAACGGAATAAAGAAAAGCACAAACAATGATGCAGAACAAAATGCACCTCAATCGATGATCAAAATCAACAACGTTGGCATTCAAACCCAGAATTCATCAATGATACAACTAGGAAACAATCAACAACTACTAGAACCAAGCATGAGCTCAACTAATGAACAAAGTCCACAAACCATGGAGATTAACACAAGAGGTTTGTAATTAAAAAAAATCCATTATTTTAGAGCACGAAATTCAAATATCAAAGTGTGTAAACGAATTACACATAAGAATTTTTTGTATATGAATACTAAAATTATCTATGATGTATCTCAAGAACCTTATAATAAAATGATGACAGACTTCATTGTGAAATGTCTAATATTCTTCCCTACAATATGCTTAAAATTCTTCCTTTGCAATATGATCAAACACTTGTATATTAAATGTCCAAATACATAGTAAGATTCTCACAACTTATTATAATGTTAAAAAAATCAATTGAAAAGAAGGTTAGAAAATTACTAGGAAGATGTTTAGAAACTTATTAAAATGTTCAAAAACTTACATATGAGATGCTCAAAAGCCAATTTGAGAAAATGCTCAAAAATATACATAATGCTCAAAAATTATACATGCACTATAAAACACACAAACTTGTTTTGGGTTTAGTTTTGTCTTTGCCATATGCCTACATGGTAGTAAATCATGCATGACTATATACTACTCATTCTTTTTCACAATTAAATCAGTGATACAATTAGCAGCAAGTCAAAGTCACACTCAAGCAAAACTATTGAATCTCCTTCCTAGCAATTTCTGGGAATCTATCTACCAATTAAAATCAAAGCAAGCTCAACTACAATATGAGCAAATAAAAGACACCCATGCATTAACACAAATCAATTTACACTAGTTCAAACACAAACACCAATTTAACAAGAATCAAAAGACGGCAAATGCAAAAACAAAAAAGGGATATCTTGCCTTGTTGGTAGAATCACAAAACTAAACCATATTTTATAACTTTACCATAACCCAATCTAAACTTAAAATCCATCTGATTGGCTTCGGCTGTACTTAGTGTGCACCTTTAATAATATAACCCAACAGCAATAATAGATAATATGATTCCCAATAAATAATTAGGATTTTCATTCAAGCAAAAGTAAAAAAGTCTCAAAAAATCACATTACAAAATGTCCGGAAACATGCTAAGCACTTGTGATTAATAAAAATAAGACAAACAGAAAGCACTAAAAACAATTAGCAAGCTTCAGAGGTGCAACTCAAAAATGAGGACAAAAATTCAAAAATAGAAATGAACAAATAAATGGCAATTCAAACATATTTAAAAGCAAAGCGTATACACAAATACTAAAAGCTACCAAAAAATCACAAAAGATGTACCAAACACTGTATGCTTCCATTCAATTAAATAAAATATAGTTTCCCGTGAATTATATCAATATTTTAAAAAATAAAATAAAATAAGACCCACAAAATGCACAAAAAGTAACATAAGGAAATGTTCAAAAACTATGTACATAAAACAAATAAATACAAAATGACAAAAAATAGTCAAATCCATACAAAACTATTATAACAAACCAATCGTGGAAAAATATTGAGACATTTAGGCTCCTACAACCCGAGGTAAGACTTAATAAATAAGTAGGAAAAAGAAATACAAAAAGAGCATAACAACAGAAGAATTCTACAACAATTGAAGATTACAAAAAGATGTCTTAAAAGGATATGATTACATTAATTTAAATATAATATAATTCCCACTGAAATACATAAATCAACTTAAGCAAAACTATCTAGAAATGTTCAAAAAGAAAATAGTACGACGTTCAAAAATTGAGTAAATGGAACGTTCGAAAACTTTATATGAATGATCCACAAAGAATATAATAGAGTGTTTAAAAACTGGACAACACAATGGTCAAAAACTATATAGATATTCTTGGCCTTTAACTAAGAGAAATGTACCCTGCTAACAAATATGATAGATGAATAATTGTCCCATGTGCCTAGTTGTTATGAAATATTGTAATGTCTGATAAGTGCTTAATGTATACATCGTTTTAAGGCTATTTTGTGTCAATTTTTGGGAGAATTATGTACTTATTATTATTATTCACACTCGTATTCTCGATTTATGCTTAGGTATAGTTGTCTGATGTGATTTGCAGGATTTGAAGTCTTTTTACCTAGCATTTGACCATAAATAGATGTATTTTGACCTCCCCCATGGACCAATGAGCTGCTACGCCCGTGGAGCAAGAAAAGAGCAGAAATTCGATTCCAGCCCAGACCATGGTCGAACCGTGGTGCACCCCATGGACTGTGGTGAGCCTGTAACTGCTGCCTCTTCGTCTTCCTTTGGCTGTGTGGCTGAGATCAAGCAAGCTCTCCTATAAATAGCCTTATTTTGCAACAGTAGAAAACAAAATCCCCTTGAGCAGTCCTTGCACACAAAAGCATCGTATTAGAGTTTAGTTTAGTTTTCTTTCCGTCTCAAATTTTGTTGTTTTCTAGTTTGATTTTTAGTTTTGGTGAGAAATCTTGAGTGTATGTGTTTGGTTTTTGAGGCGGTTTGAAGCCCTTGGTTGAAGGCCATCTCAGTCAAGCTTTTCTCTCAGATTTCACTAAATTGCTAGTTAGTTTTGTTCATTTCGTAATCAGTCTGAGTAGTTTTCGTTTGTTTAGGGATTTAGTAGTTTATGTAAGCGTTGTTGGATTATGTTTTAATCTATAGAATTGTGCTTATTTTTATGATTGGTTTGATTTCGTTTATCAAGCGTTTGATATGTTGTGAGTGGATTTTTGGCCAAATTTTGCTTGCTTACTTGAAACAAACAAATGAAAAATTGAAAGGTGATATTTGAATGTTGGACTGCTTGATTAGACCTATCGTTGAGTCGTCTCAAAAGAGAGATTTTTATGGTAGGATGACTAGTGAGTAATCGAATATATTTAACTTGAATTAAGGTAAATTAGTTTGAAAGAACGATTTTTGCTTAGTTTAGGCAAATTTGTTTGATTTCGAAAGAATAGATCAAATTTTTGGATAGATTATAATTCCTCGAGATTAACCGATTAGAGTAAAGCATATGTTATTCATTTTGATCCAATACTCTTTCATATCTTCGAATTCGTAGACATATTTTCTCTTTGATTGATTCAGAATAGTGAATTAAAAGTTGTTATATCGACCCCTTTGAATTAGATCTTTGCTTAGCACATTCTGACGAAGAAGACTCAGTAAGTTACATTAGTCCCTGAGGAACGATATCTTTATCTATACTACAGCTACCCGTGTGCTTGCGGTGTTAGTAGTTACTCATGATCAAGTTTTTGGTGCCGTTGTCGGGGACTAAATTGTTAACTATTGAGATAGTATTGCGAAAGTGACTAAATATTTTATTATCTTTTATCTTTATTTTCTTTTCTTATTTAATTGCGCTGGTAGTGTTGGTGATAATGCTTGCAGGATTTTTTCCTAGTTTATGCAAAGTTCGATCTTGTACGAACCCGATCCAAAGACTGAGAGGACTTTTCGCTTAAGGAGAAAAAAGCAAAGGATTGAAGAACAAAGGTGCGAGGCAAGAAGGAATCCAAACAGGGCAGGAGGAGAAGGTGACCAAAGGAGGACTCTTCGAGATTTTGTTACCCCTGGAGTCCAAGTGATCGCCTCAAGCATCGCTCGCCCTGCTGTAGGTGCCAATAATTTTGAGCTCAAACCAGCACCCATTTTGATATTCCAGCAATCCCAGTTCGGTGAAACTCCTTTGGAAGATCCGAATCTACACCTCTCAGTCTTTTTAGAGGTGTACGACACATTAAAACTCAATAGAGTCTCCAGTGATGCGATTCACCTGCGCTTATTCATTTTCTCATTGAGGGATAAGGCAGGGGCTTGGTTACACTTCTTGCCATCTGGAAGCATTACCACCTGGGGTGAGTTGACAAGAGCCTTTCTCGCCAAGTTTTTCCCTCCAAGCAAAATAGTAAGCCTAAGGAATCAGATCACCAACTTTATACGAAAAGATGATGAGACACTCTACGAAGCCTGGGAGCGTTTTAAAGATCTGCTGTGTTTGTGCCCCCATCATGGTCTTCAACGTTGGATGATTATCCAAGCCTTTTATAATGGTGTAACCCAATCTGTGAGGTCCACTATTGATGCGGTGGCAGGAGGAACTCTGATAGCAAGACTGAGGATGAAGCCTATAATCTGACTGAAGAGATGGCACTAAACAACTGTCAATGGTTCACTGAACAAGGCCAACTGAAATGGGTTGGAGGTAAGCTTAAAGTTGATGCACTTACTTTACTTTCTGCTAAAGTGGATGCCATGACTCAAAGATTGGACGGTATGACTGTTAATGCTGTGAATTCTAGTACCCCTTCCCCTTATGAAATTTATGGTTCTGTTGAGCATGTGACTTTGAATTGACAAGTTGGAAGTCCTTTTTCTCAAGATCCTAATGAAGTTAATTATGTGCAAAATTTCAACCCAAGACCGACCAATGACCCTTACTCTCATACATATAATCTGGGTTGGAAGAATCATCCAAATTTTTCCTATAGGTCTAATCCAAACCCATCAACTATGCCCCCTATGAATGCTAGACCACCTCCTGGTTTTCAAAGACCCCTATTTCCTTCTCAAATGCTCTAAAAGACTAATTTAGAAGTGCTGATGGAAAGTATGCTTATGGTGCAACAAAAATAGGATCAGTATACTAAGCAATTAGCCTCAAAGGTTGATGTGCTTATAACTCACAATAGGATGTTAGAAGCTCAAATTGCCCAAAAGGCTAGTTTTTCATCTACACCCTCAGATGGACTTCCCAGTAAGTTTGAGATTAATCTTAGGGAGCAATGTAATGCAATGATTTTGAGAGGAGGACAACAACTAGAGGGACCTAAGGAAATTACCAATGATGAATCTTTTCATGATAAGAACAAGCATGTTAAGAATATTGAGAAAGAGATATCTACACCCTCTGAGGAAGTGATTGATGATGTCGTCCACAAGTCTGATGAGGTTCCTACAGCACCTTTACCATTTTCTCAAAGGATGGCAAAGCTAAACTTGATTCGTAATTTGGGAAGTTTTTAGAAGTCCTTGAGAAACTCTACATAAATATTTCTTTTACTGAAGCCCTACCTTAAATGCCCTCATATGCTAAATTTTTGGAAGAAATTCTGTCCAATAAAAGAAAGCTTGAAGAACATAATACTATAGCTTTGACTGCAGAATACACTGTGGTGATCCAAAACAAGCTTCCAGCTAAGCTGAAGGATCCCGATATTTTTTTAATTCCCCGCCTGATAGGAAGTATGCCTACATACTGTGCCTTATATGATTTAGGATCAAGTGAGAGCTTAATGCCCCTTCCTATGTGTAAAAAATTAGAACTAGGTGAGATAATACCAACTACTATCTTCTTACAATTGGCAGACCGTTTTGTGAAATACTCTATGGGTATTTTAGAGGATGCTTCAATAAAAGTAGGGAATTTATATGTACCAGTAGACTTTGTGATGGTAACCATCCAAGTAAGTCTTTGGAAACCCTCCCCAGTGATCCATCACAAGCTAAGGAGTCCAAGGTGGTGAGGGAAGTCCATACAATGGTCAGAAACCACCTGAGCAAACCGGGCAGTAAGCAAGCTAGTTCATCCAAAAATTGGCCCGGTTTTGTAGCCTTGTTGGAACAAATTCCAGAAGGGGGAATTTCCTGCACGCACCACCCCTTTAAAGCTTAAAGTCTTAGCTTTCTAGCAAGACCTTTTGTAAGGCATTTGGATTTAACCAGCCAACCAAACCAAAACCTAAAACTGTGCACTACCGGGTAGATTCCAGCGTAGTCCAAATAAGGGGTCTGTTTGGTTGACCTACTTTGCTCCAACTTTTCTCAAACCTTAGGGCATGAAAAGGCATCTAAATATTTATCAAATCATGGCCCTAAAGTTGAGTTAAGGGACTAGCTTGTGCTAGTTTTATCTAGCCAAAGTAGAAGAGGAAATCCTTGACCCGGGTAAAGGGAAGGTCGGTTGTTCTCTCTTATGTTTAGTGATCCACTTGTGCAACTTGCAAGCTCAAGAGTCTAGCTGATGTACCAGGATTATTTGTAAGCTTGACAGCTCAATCTGGAGATTACTAACCTAATGAGGTGTCAAAGCTAGATTAGATCTCTTGTTTTGTCAAGCTTGTAACTTGTAATTTAGTTTAGACTTTGTTATTTTGTAATGATCAGCTTGTAATCTACCTTGGCTGAGTTGTATGAGAGGGGAAGGACTATAAATACCTCCTCTCTTCCCTTTGCAAGGGTCTTTTGCCAAATTGAATACAAGTTTGAGAATTGTCTCAACTCTCTCTCTAAATCCTAGCTCTATATCTTAAGTGTGGCAACTTAAGTGGTGTCCTAGGTCTCTTTATTTCAATTAGGTGGTGCTTCTGTATCCTAATTGATCTAAGGGGATTGTCGAAGTGCTCAACAAGAGTGGCTCCCTTGGATTAGCTTTTGAAGGCACTTGGCTATCTTATCTTCCACTCGTTTCACTCTCACACTCAAATCTGTCCATACATTTTGTTTGCATCCGAATCTTGCTGATTGAGTAAAGTACTTTGAGTGCCGTGTATTTGGAGTTTTTAACGCTAGATACATCAATTGGTATTAGAGCTTAGGCTACACTCTTATGGTCGTAGCTTCCCCAGGCCTAAACATAACCCTCTTAACCCAAACACATAGCCCACAAAGAACCCGATCTCAAACATGTCATCTAGCCTATCTCCGGAACAAGTTACAAAGAATGCTCTTAGGGAGAAGGCTAAATTGGAGCCTCAAGTCAAGTACCTCAAATCTCAACTTGGCCAACACCTAGAGGAGAAAAGAAAGAGTTTGAGAAACTCAAGGAGCCCCACGGAACAAGGGCCTCAACTTGAACTCGAGGGAGTGGAAAGCCACCCAAACGGTTCCTCTAGTGATGAAAGTGAAGAAAGAAGGCCATTCCGGCCTAGAAGGGGAGGCCACCTTGATTTTAAGGTTGACATTCCCGAGTTTGAAGGCCAACTAGATCTGGACCTATTCCTAGATTGGCTTCGGACAGTTGAAAGAGTCTTTGATTATAAGGACATCCCGGATGAGAAAAAGGTAAAGCTTGTAGCCCTCAAGCTTCATAAATATGCCTCAATTTGGTGCGTTAACATAGTGGCCAAGAAGGCTAGAAAGGGGAAAGAGAAGATTTGTACTTGGGATCAAATGAGAGACAAATTAAGAGCTAAATTCCTACCCACCCATTACCTCCAAGATATTTACCTCAAACTTCATCACCTCAAACAAGGTACCAAGAGTGTAAAGGAATATACTAGGGAGTTTAAACAACTCCTATTGAAATGTGATTTGAAGGAGGATGAGACCTAAACTTTTGTGAGATACTTGAGTGGTTTGGATGACCAAATTGCTCATGTCATTGAACTTCATCCTTACTCCTCTCTTGACGACCTTAGTTCCCTTGCTTACAAAGTAGAACAATAATGGAAAACCAAGGGTAAAGGGGCTCTTTTTATGCCTCCTACTTGGTCCTACCCTTTCCAAAGATCCCCAAACACAATCCCTAGGCCACAAACTATCCCAGCTCCACGGCCAACCCCACTAACTGCCCAAAATGTCTCTCAAAGAAACCCTCCTAAATCGGATGACAAGAGGAGGTGCTTCTGATGTCAAGGACTAGGACATATTACGTCCAATGTCCTAACAAGAGGATTGTCACCTTGGCTTAATATCAAGCTTCCTTTAAGGAGTTTGAGGAGGAGGAAGGAGGGGAGAAGGAATTGTGCTTGAATGAGCCCTTAGAGGAGGTTGAAGAGGGGCCGGATAAAGGGGAACTCTTGATGATTAGGAGGGCCTTGAGTGGCCTAGCTTCCCAAGATGAGCTTGAGCAAAGGGAGTCCATATTCCATACGAGGTGCACCGTAGGAGGCAAGATATGCTCCCTTATCATTGATGGGGGAAGTTGTGCAAACGTGGCCTCATAATCCATGGGGGAAAAGCTCAAAGTTTCGGTAACTCCATACCCCAAACCGTACACCATCTAATGGCCATGTCTCTTATCTTTAAGCATTAGCAAGACTTATAAAGATAAGATTTGGTGAGATATTGTGCATATGGATGCTTGCCATGTCTTGTTGGGACGGCCTTGGCTCTTTGATGGGAGAGTCATGCATGATGGCCATATGAACACCTACACCTTCACTAAAGACCACAAAAAGATCACCCTCACCTCACTCAAATCATTTTTCCCTCCCAAACCGAAAGAAAACCCCCAAATGGATGTCTTTCTTACCACCCTCCTAAAGTCTCAAATGTACGAATATAAGTCTTATAAGGAGTGGATTTTGCTAGGCCAAGAACCAACCCTAGCCACGGCCTCAAGCCACCCATTGCTCATCCTTCTCTTACACACCTTCCAACATATCTTTCCATAAGAAATACCCCACGGCCTACCTCCCAAAATATCCATCCAACACAAAATTGACCTTATTCTCAGTTCCACCCTCCCAAACAAACCGACATATAGGATGAACCCCTAAGAAACTCAAGAGATCCAATGCCAAGTTGACAACCTCCTAGCTAAGGGGCTAATCTGTGAGAGCCTAAGCCCATGTGTCATCTCGACCCTACTTGTGCCCAAAAAAGATGGGAGTATGAGAATGTGTGTTGATAGTAGGGCCATCAACAAAATCATAATCAAGTACTGATACCCTATCCCAAGGTTGGAGGATTTGCTTGATAACCTTCATAGAGCCACTATCTTTTCTAAGATTGATCTTAGAAGTGGCTACTACCAAATCCGGATTTTTGAAGGGGATGAATGGAAGATGGCCTTTAAGACTAAGGCCGGCCTCTATGAGTGGTTGGTCATGCCATTTGGCTTAACTAACACACCTAGTACCTTCATAAGGCTCATGAATAAGGTGCTTAGGCCGGTCATAAGCAAGTTTGTCGTTGTGTGCTTTGATGACATACTTGTATATAGTCGAGATGAACAAGAGCATGCAAACCACCTTTACCAAGTCTTGAGCATCTTGGCTCAAGAAGAGCTTTATGGTAACCCTGAGAAGTGTCATTTCTTCACATCCCAAGTCATCCTCTTGGGTTATGTGGTTTCGGCTCAAGGGATTCATGTAGATGAAGACAAAGTTAAGGCCATTTGGGAATGGCCTACTCCCACTTCCATGCATCAAGTCCGGAGCCTCCATGGCTTAGCCTCCTTTTATAGGAGATTTATGAAGGACTTTAGCTTCATTGTTGCTCCCATGACTGAAGTTCTCAAAGGCAAGTCCTTTGAATGGAATGAGCAAGCCCATTCGGCCTTTGAAGAGATCAAGAAGAGGCTTATAAGTGCTCCTATACTAGCACTTCCTAACTTCTCTAAGATCTTTGAGGTGGAGTGTGATGCGTCTGGAGTGGGGATAGGGGCTGTTTTGTCCCAAGAGAAGCGGCCCATAGCATACTTTAGTGAAAAGTTAAATGAGGCTAATAGGAAGTACTCAACATACGACAAGGAGTTCTATGTAATAGTGAGGGCATTGGAGCATTGGAGACACTACCTTGTGGGGGCCGAATTCATACTACATTCAGACCATGAGGCCCTTAAATTCATCCAAGGGCAACACAAACTCAATCCCCACCATGCCAAGTGGGTTGAGTACCTTCAAGCTTTCAATTTTATGATACATCACAAAGCCGGCAAGTTGAAAAAGGGTGCAGATGCCCTTTCAAGGAGGTATTTTCTCCTTTCAGTCCTAGAGTCCAAGGTACTTGGATTTGAGATTGTCAAAGGGATGTATGCCGAAGATGAAGATTTCAAGGAGATCCATGCCAAATGTGCTAGCCATGCCCACTACTTGTTTCATATCCAAGAGGGGTTTCTCTTCAAGGGAGCCTGGCTTTGCATACCTAAATGTCGGTTTAGGGAGCTTCTAATCCACGAGCTCCATGGTGGTGCTCTAGCCGACCACTTGGGAGTGGAGAAGACTTGCTTAATGGTCAAGGAGCATTACTGTTAGCCAAAGATGTCCAAGGATGTGGAACACTTTATCGAGAGGTGTTCAACTTGCTAAATAGCTAAGAGCCATGTTCTTCCCCACGACCTCTACTCTCCTTTGCCTGTGCCCATGGCCTGATGGGAAGATATTAGTTTGGATTTCATCACGAGTTTGCCAAGGACCTAAAGGAGCAAGAATTCCATCATGGTGGTGGTGGATCGATTTTGAAAGATGGCTCATTTTGTGCCATGCCATGCAACTTATGATGCTTCCCAAATAGCCAATCTCTACTTCAAGGAGATTGTAAGACTTCATGGCATTCCACAGAGTATGGTTTCAGATAGGGACACTAAGTTCCTAAGTCACTTTTGGCTCACTCTATGGAGAAAGATGGGGACTCACCTCAAGTTTAGCATCACTTGTCACCCCCAAACTGATGGCCAAACCAAAGTGACCAATTGGACTTTAAGTACCTTGCTTAGGGTACTTGTAAATAAGAATGTGAAGGGTTGGGATGAACTCCTCCGCCATGCGGAGTTTGCCTTCAATAGGGCACCAAGCAAGGCCACTCACCTCTCCTGCATTTTAACTGGTCTATGGATACAATCCAAGGACTCCTTTGGATCTCACTTCTATCCCAACTCCTACCAAATTTAGTTGAGAGGCCCAGAAGAGAGCTAAGGAAATCAAGGACCTTCATGCTCAAGTCCGGGAGAAAATTGAAAGGTCTAATGCCCAAGCCATGTAACAAGCTAACAAGCACAAGAAAGAGGTTCATTTCTAACCGGGGGACTTGGTATGGATCCACATGAGGAAGGAAAGGTTCCCAAGCAAGCGCAAGTCCAAGATCATGCCAAGGTCGGATGGCCCCTCTGAGATTTTGGAGAAGATTGGTCCTAATGCCTACAAAGTGGACCTACCTGGTGAGTATGGAGTCTTTGCAACCTTCAATGTGGCTGACCTCGGTCCATACTTGGAGGAGAGTGAAGAAATTCCGAGTTTGAGGTCAAACTCCAACTAATAGGGGAAGATCATGATGACCATCCAAGTAAGACTTTGGAAACCCTCCCTAATGATCCAGCACAAGCTAAGGAGTCCAAGGTGATGAGGGAAGTCCATGGAATGGTTAGAAACTACCTGACCAAACCGGGCAGTGAGCAAGCCAGTTCATCTGAAAATTGGCTCGGTTTTATAGCCTTATTGGAACAAATTCCAGAAGGGAAAATTTCCTGCATACACCACCCCCTTAAAGCTTAAAGTCTTAGATTTTCAGCAAGACCTTTTTCAAGGCATTTGGAGCCCATTTGACCAGCTAACCAGACCAAAACCCGAAACGGTGGACTACTGGGCGGAATCCAGCGCAGTCCAGATGAGGGGTCTGTTTGGTTTACCTACTTCACTCCAACTTTTGTCAAACTTTAGGGCATGAAAAAGCATCTAAATATTTATCAAATCATGGCCCCAAAGTTGAGTTAAGGGACCAGCTTATGCTAGTTTTATCCAGCCAAAGTAGAAGAGGAAATCCTTTACCTAGGTAAAGGGAAGGTCGGTTGTTCTCTCCTGTTTTTGGTGATCGACTTGTGCAACTTGCAAGCTTAAGAGTCTAGCTGATGTACCAGGATTATTTATAAGCTTGACACCTCAATTTGGAAATTAATAACCTAATGAGGTGTCAAAGCTAGATTAGATATCTTATTTTATCAAGCTTGCAACTTGTAATTTAGTTTAGACTTTGTTAGTTCATAATGATCAGCTTGTAATCTGCCTTGGCCGAGTTGTATGGGAGGGGAAGGCCTATAAATGCCTCCTCTATTTCCTTTGCAAGGGTCTTTTGCCAAATTGAATACAAGTTTGAGAATTATCTCAACTCTCTCTCTCTCTCTAAAATCCTAGCTCTATATCTTAAGTGTGGCAACTTAAGTGGTGTCCTAGGTCTCCTTATCTCAATTAGGTGGTGCTTCTGTATCCTAATTGATCTAAGGAGATTGTCCAAGTGCTTAACAAGAGTGGCTCCCTTGGACTAGCTCTCGAAGGCACTTGACTATTTTATCTTCCCCTCATTTCACTATCACACTCAAATCTGTTCATGCATTCTGTTGGCATTTGAATTTTGCTGATTGAGTAAAGTACTTTGAGTGCCATGTATTTAGAGTTTGTAAGGCCAGATACATCACTTTGTGATCCTAGAAATGGAGGAGGATATATGAACCCCCATCATTCTTGAGAACCCATTCTTGGCCATCGCAGGGTGCCGCATCGATGTGAAAAATGATACATTATCTATTGATGTGGGAAATGATCATGTGGAGTTTAATTTACTAAAAACTGCTAAGTTTCCTTCCATTTCTAATGAGTGTAATGAGATTGATGCAGTTGATGGTTTAATACGGGAAACCGTGTCTAACATTAATTCTAATGATCCACTTGAGCACTTGATGTTAAATAATAGCACTACTAAGGATGAAAATCCCGAAGTAGCCAAGTGTGCTCAACTTCTGGAAGCCTCTCCACCAATTCCATTTTCTACTGCAAAGGTAAAATCATTACATGATGAAAGTAAGCCCTCGTCTGATGAGGCGAAAGCTCCCGAGGTAGAATTGAAACCTCTCCCTTCATCCTTGAGGTATGAATTTCTTAGACCAAAATCTACATATTTAGTGATTGTGAGTGCAAATTTGAATGCAACTCAAATAGATTCTTTACTTAGAGTACTTAGTAAGCATCGTAAAGCCATAGGATATACCCTTGATGACCTAAAAGGAATTTGTCCTTCTTTGTGTATGCATCGAATCTTAATGGAAGATGACCATAAGCCTCTAATTGACCCCCAAAGAAGATTGAACCCTCGCATGCAAGTGGTAGTTAAAAAGGAAATTTGAAGTTGCTTAAAGCCGGTATTATTTACCCTATCTCTGATAGTGCGTGGGTAAGCCCGTTCCATGTTTTTCCTAAGAAAGGGAGGATGACTGTTATCAAAAATGAGAATAATGAGCTAATCCCTACTAGGACTATCACAGGCTGGCGTATGTGCATTGATTATCGGAAACTAAATAAAGCCATCTGTAAAGATCACTTTTCCCTTCCTTTCATTGACCAAATGTTTGAACGATTGGCTAAAAATTCATATTTTTTGCTATTAGATGGATATTCGGGATTCTTTCAAATCCCTATCTATCCTAATGACTAAGAAAAACTACTTTTGCATGTCCTTATGTTACGTATGCTTACAGAAGAATACTATTTGGGCTATGCAATGCCCCTGCCACATTTCAATATTGTATGATGGCCATTTTTTCTAACTTTATTGAGCACATAATGGAAGTCTTTACGGATGATTTTTTTTGTGTATAGTGCAACCTATGACCAGTGCTTGAATAACTTATCTAAGGTTTTGCAAAGATGCGAAGATACGAATTTGGTCTTGAATTGGGAGAAATGCCATTTTATGGTGCAAGAGGGGGTTGTCCTTGGTCATGTTGTCCCTAATAAAGGCATTGAAGTTGACAAAGCAAAGGTGGAGGTGATTGAGAAATTACCACCACTAACTTCTTTGACAGGTGTGAGGAGTTTTCTCGAACACATCGGTTTTTACCGGCAGTTCATTAAAGATTTTTTAAAAATTGCAAAACCTATCACCCAATTGCTTGTCAAGGATGTGCCTTTCAAGTTTAATGAAGAATGCTTGAGTGCTTGTCATAGGTTAAAAGATGCATTGATCACCGCACCAGTAATGCAAGCACCAGATTGGGAGCTACCTTTTGAAGTAATGTGTGATGCAAGTGACTATGTCGTAGGGGCTGTTTTAGGCCTACGGAAGGACAATAACCCATATGTTATATACTATGAAAGCCGTACTCTCGATAAGGCTCAAGTGAATTATGCCACGACTGAGAAGGAGTTCTTAGCAGTTGTTTTTGGTTTGAAAAAATTCAGATCCTACTGGATTAATTCTAAAGTCATTGTTTTCACAGATCATGGCGCTTTGAAACATTTAGTGAAGAAATCCGACTCCAAAGCTCGACTCATCTGATGGGTCCTCCTTCTTCAATTTGATTTAGAAATCTAAGATAAGGCAGGGTTGGCAAATATGGTTGCGGATCATCTATCTCGTTTGGGCCCAGAGGCCACTCCTAGTGAAGGGCTTCTCATTGATGATTCTTTCCCCGATGAGCAGTTATTATATATCCTAACAAGCTGCCCCATGGCATGCTGATATGGTGAACTTCAAAGTGTGTGGAGCATTACCTCCAGGATTGTCTTATCAATAAAG
This sequence comes from Carnegiea gigantea, assembly GCA_029747015.1. Taxonomy (NCBI): domain Eukaryota; kingdom Viridiplantae; phylum Streptophyta; class Magnoliopsida; order Caryophyllales; family Cactaceae; genus Carnegiea; species Carnegiea gigantea. Next base: position 65,894 of record JAKOGI010002047.1, on the reverse strand, counting down.
AAATAAGTTCTTTACAGATGCCAAATACTATGTGTGGGAAGAACCTTTCCTTTATAAGCTATGTGGAGATAGGATTTATAGAAGGTGCTTGCTTGAAGAAGAGGTCCATAGTGTCTTGCACCATTGCCATGCTTCAACTTATGGTGGCCACTTTAGACTAGATAAAATGACTGTGAAAGTACTCCAAGCACACTTCTATTGGCCCATGCTCTTTAAAGATGCAAAGAAATTTGTCATGACGTGTGATAGATGTCAGTGAGCAAGAAACATTTCCAAGAGACATGAGATGCCTCAAAGTGGCATACTTGAGGTAGAGTTATTTGATGTATGGGCGATTCACCTTGTGGGTCCTTTTCCTCCTTCCCATAACAACTTCTACATTCTGGTGGCGGTTGACTATGTTTCAAAGTGGGTGGAAGCCATCGCCTCCCCAACAAATGATTCAAAAGTTATCCTTAAGTTTCTTAAGAAGAATATTTTCACAAAGTTTGGCACGCCAAGAGCTCTTCTAAGTGATAATGGCACACATTTTTGCAACAAGCCTCTTAAGTTACTTTTAAAAAAATACGGGATATTTCATAAGATTGCTATGCCTTGCCATCCCCAAATGAGTGGGCAAGTAGAACTCTCGAACATAGAACTGAAGAGCATCCTGGAGAAAATAGTTTTTCGATCCCGTAAAGATTGGGCCTTCAAGCTTGATAATACTCTTTGGGCATACCGAACTGCTTACAAGACTCCTCTCGGCACTACTCCATACCGGTTGGTATTTGGAAAATCTTGTCACATGCCAGTAGTGATGGAACATAAGGCATACTAGGCTATATAAAGATACCCAACTTTGATCTTAAGGTAGCAGGAGAAAGGAGATTTTTGCAATTAAACAAGCTCGATGAGCTAAGGTTGGAAGCCTATGAAAGTTCGTGTATTTACAAAGAACGAACTAAGAAGTGGTATGATAAACACATCGTAAAGAAGAGGTTCGACAAAGGAGACGTCGTCCTCTTATTTAATTCCAGATTGAGATTGTTTCCTAGCAAACTAAAATCCCGATGGTCAGGACCATATAACGTCATAAATGCTCAACCTAACAGGGTTGTTGAAATATGCAGCGAGTCAACCGGTGCATTCACAGTTAATGGACAACGATTAAAACCATATCTTATGGGACAATCTATTGACAAAACCAATGTCCATCTGATGCGGACTAATCATAGAACAAGGGTTAAGCTCTTGACCTTAAAAGAAGGCTTCTTGGGAGGCAACCCAAGTCCTTTTTCCTTTCCCTTTTTCTTTCCTTGAGCTTTTATTTTTGCTATTTTTGTAATTTGTGATTTGATTAAAAAAAAGAGAAAATAAAAAACAAAAAAAATAATAAAAATATAAATAAAATGTTGGCACCACGGTCAGTACCCCAGAAATACGGTTGTGGGTTGCCAACCTAGAAAAATCAAAAAAATCGAGGACTAGCAGACACCACAGTTGGCCCGTGTGAAGGCCACGGATTGTGGTGTGCTGCTACAACCCACCGTCTAGGTTTTTGACCGCAATGCCCTTTCCTCTCCTTTCTTCTTCAACCTCTCGACATACTCTCTCTACCTCCTTTTTCTCTCTCTAAACTCTCCATACCTCTCACCTTCAATCTTCCTCATTTCTTCACCATTTTTAATCCTTTTCACATCAAATCATCGCCTTTCACTCAATCTTTCGTCTTTCTCCATAAATTCCCTCTCTTTCTTCTTCTTTTTCTTCAAACTCATCTCATCCACCACACCCATCCTTTTCTCTCTCTTATTCTTCATATTTTTACTTAATTTCTTCAATTTTCTAGGTTTTACTTCTTATTTTTGGTTTTAGATTTGTTTTTGGTTAGAGTTTGCAACCATGGCACCAAACAAGAGACAAAGGAGCACCAAGGAAGTTGGTTCATCAAGTCAAGCACCACCTCAACCTTAAAGGGCATCCCGAACCATGCGTACTAGAAGTAACATTCCTCACCCTCTTTTTTTAACGCATTCCAATCATGTTGCTAGGTGTAATTATTTGAATGAACGTATGATTTTAGCAACTAGATATTATGATGAAGATTTGTTAGCCCGGTTGGGAATGTTGGATGATATTAGATTGTTGTTTCCAAGAGGTGGTATGGCACACTTTTTAGAACTCAATGAGCATACATATAGGGATCTAACCCTAGAATTTCTTAGTACACTCCATGTCGAGATCACTAGAGGACCTCAATGTCAAGCCGGATATATATCGTTTTATTTGCAGGACAATTGCATGAACTGAATTTAGGTACCTTCAATAGTATTTTCGATTTTCCACCTAGCATGGAATTATCGCACCGCCAAGCACCCACAAATTCAAACCGAATGCGTTTTGGGGTGAACTTTCGGAGAGTGTTCGGTACAGTACCATTTTATCAAAATGCACACATAGTAGGAACCCTTGCATTAGAGTAGCTCGGTGTATCTTGGCTTGTTTTTTGTTTGCTCAGGACGATAGTCTGAATCTCCGGAGACTTTCTAAGCTGTACTTTTTGTCCTGCATGCTTGATGATGATTAGCTTGAGGTTTATTTTTAGCTAGACAATTACATAGTGTTGCCGTTAGCACTAAAGGGAAGATAGTTATCAGTGGGATTGTAACTACTATTGCTGGATTCTTGGGAGTTGAGCCCAACCCTGAGGATGGAGTTTACAGGTCTGAGCGGCTTAATCAAGCTGCTTTTGGGATTATGAACTTTTGTAAAGTTGAGGCTGGTTGTTTCTGTTGGATTTACCCCGAGGACCGATTTTTGTCGCTTCCCAATGTCGATCGCATCACCCTTCTTCACCAAGGTAACCTTTATTTGATACCTGGTGATGAGGAGATTGTTTGGCCTACACCACATCATCCAGCCCCTCACTCTAGTCAAGCGGGACCTAGGTCTTCCTCTCAATCACACCCTCCTGACTACTCTGATATTCAAGACACCCCTAGGTCCGTTCAAGAGGAGCAAGTTTTCCTCTGAGCGTTTGTTGCTTCTGAGACCGCCGCTCTTCGGGACTTTGTCCAAGAGTGTCACGATGAGCTTCGTGGGTTGCTTGCTTCCCAGACCCAATATTTTCAAGATTATAGGGTATGTCTAGAGACCTAGCGAGATTGGCATATCTCCTATGGCCAACCACCTCATCTTCCACCACCACCTCCAAAAAAAATAAAATAATATCCTCCAATGATGATCTTTATAGAATTAGCAGATTTCTATGGTTTAGATTGATCCTTTGATTCGTCCAATTGTGCATAAAATGTTTACAAATGAGTTTTCAAAATGATCTATATGTTTTAAGCATATGTTGAATGCGATTTGATCTACCCATGAGTCTTTACATGATTTTTAGCATGTGTTTACTAGTAAGCTAGTTTTGATCTTGGTAGATGTCCTGTGAGATTTTGAGCTTTTAGAGGCTATTCATTATTTTTAGTCTCATATTTTCTTTCATATGTGACTCTTCCTTGATGTCATTTCTCTAGAACTTGCTTTGAATCTCATTTACGATCACATTTCGCATATGTAGTAGACAATATGATTGAGGCAATTTTTCTTTGATTCATTGAAACCTATGGCCAAATAGCCATCTTTGCTGTGTATTGTATCCCTTACTAGCCCCTTTGAGCCTATATCCATTTTTATTGATTTAAACCTCCTATTATAGCTCATGTCCAAATACTTGTCTTACCTTTAAGCTAAGGCTAGAGGAGTGTTTCATTCTTATGCATCATAAGGCGTTAGTAAGGTGGATTGTTATCTTTTAGTGAATTTTGGCTGTTTGTTGCATGGATGTGAGATCTTGATAAATCCCTTATTTTATTGTATAAAATTTAGAGAAGAGTTGAAATTTAAAGCTCATTATGGATCTCCTCTTGGCTATCCTTTTAGAAAAAGAACAAACAAACAAACAAAAGAGGGAAAAAAAAGAATCGAAAGAAAGTGTTAGCCTTGTTGGGATTATAAGTTATTCGTGATTTTCGGTTCTTTCTCTCTTCAATTTGGGATTTATCTTGTTGATGAATTGATATGGTTTAAGAAAGATGTAGTATGATGCATTGCAATTGTTTAGCTCTTAGTCTTTGGCTTCTAGCTCCTCATTTTCAAAAACGTTTGTTCCCCTCTTATCTTTACCCATAGCCCCGTTACATTCCTATGAAAGTCTTTATGATTGTCTAGTGTGTTTGCATTTTAGTGATGGCAAATTTGAGAATCTTGTCAAACTTATGGTAGATTTGAGTCTAAGGAATGAGAATTGAGAGAACCTTCATTATTATTAAACACATGAGTGATGAGAGCTGCATATCTATAGTGAGGTTCTACCGGCCTTACTAGCCTTACTTGTTTCATAGGTTGGAATGATTGTATTTGATGATTTGGGGGAGATTCATTTAAGTTTGACATTGTGGTCTATCAAGAGGTTTTCGAAAATTTCATTCCTTAATAAGTTTATTAATGATTTTTGCATCTTTTTGAGCTATCTTTGGATCAACTTTACCATTTGAATGTCATCTATGTCTATCCTGAGGAGGTTGTGTAAATTTTTAGTTTTTTATAGCATATTGCTTAAAAACAAGGAATAGTTTAAGCATGTGGGAGTTTGATAAGTGCTTAATGTATACATCATTTTAAGGCTATTTTGTGTCAATTTTTAGGAGAATTATATGCTTATTGTTATTATTTACACTCTTATTCTCGATTTATGCTTGGGTATAGTTGTTTGATGTGATTTGCAGGATTTTAAGTATTTTTACCCAGCATTTGACCATAAATAGATGTATTTTGACTCCCCCACAGACACCATGAGCTGCTACGCCCGTGGAGCAAGAAAAGAGCAGAAATTCAGTTCCAACCCAGACTACAGTTGGACCGTGGTGAGCCTGTAACTGCTGCCTCTTTATCTTCCTTCGACTGTGTGGCTGAGATCAAGCGAGCTCTCCTATAATCATTCTGCAGCAGTAGAAAGCAAAATCCCCTTGAGCATTCCTTGCATACAAAAGCATTATATTAGAGTTCAGTTTAGTTTTCTTTCTTTCTCAAATTTTTTGTTTTCTAGTTTGATTTTTAGTTTTGGTGAGAAATCTTGAGTGTATGTGTTTGGTTTTTGAGGCGATTTGAAGCCCTTGGTTGAAGGCCATCTCAGTCAAGCCCTTCTCCCAGATTTCACCAAATTGCTAGTTTGTTATATTTATTTCTTAATCATGTCTGAGTAGTTTTCTTTTGTTTAGGGATTTAGTAGTTTATGTAAGTGTTGCTGGATCGTGTTTTAATTTATAGAATTGTGCTTATTTTCATGATTGGTTTGATTTCGTTTATCAACTATTTGATATGTTATGAGTGGATTTTTGGGCAAATTTTGCTTGCTTACTTGAAACAAACGAATGAAAAACTGAAAGGTGACACTTGGATGTTGGACTGCTTGATTAGACCTAGCGTAGAGTCATCTTGAAAGAGAGATTTGTATGTTGGAAGGACTAGTAAGTAATCGAATATATTTAACTTGAATTAAGGCAAATTAGTTTGAAAGAACTACTTTTGCTCAATTTAGGCAAATTTGATTGATTTCGAAAGAATAGATCAAATTTTTGGATATTCCTTGAGATTAACCGATTAGAGAAAAGCACATGTTATTCATTTTGATCCAATACTCTTTCATAACTATGAATTCATAGACATATTTTCTCTTTGATTGATTCAGAATAGTGAATTAGAAGTTGTTATAGCGACCCCTTTGAATTAGAATTTTACTTAGCACACTCAGTAAGTTACATTAGTCCCTGAAGAATGATATCTTTATTTATACTACAACTACCTGTGCGGTTGCGGTGTTAGTAGTTAGTCACAATCAATGTCATATTACAAAAATATAAATATTAAACATCCGTTCATAGTTTAGCATGTTCTTTAACTTTTAACACCTTATCATTGCTTGCTTTGGGATACTATTGAGAATTAAATGTTTCAACTAGTGTAAGATGTTGACCACATAAAAATTCTCTCATCGACTAGACTCTTGTACTCGAACTATAGTACAAGTATAGTTCGACATGGATACGTATAAGTCAAGCTTAATCATTTTATGAAAAAATTAACTGGTTTAGGCTTAAAATGAAAGGACAAGTACGTAGGCTAGAATAATGAGAAATAAAGTGTTAGAGCAACATTATGAATATGACATTGATAAACATATCTAATCATGTTTCCATCATAAAAGTTACAAAATGACTTATCAACCAAAAGTGAAACCACAATTACAAATGGCTATTCCCTATTAGTACAAATTACACAATCAATATATCAAATGATCAGGTGATTGACCTAACTTCACTCAATCCTACTTCTATCCTCCTATTTTCATATCAAGTTCAACCATAAGTACGTAACCTATAAGAATGTTTAAAAACTAATGGAAAAGATGCCCAAAAAATGACAATAGACAATGTCCTAAAAGTCAAAATAGGGGGAATGCTTGAAAAGTAAATATGTTTATATGCAAAGACTATTTAAATTTAACCAAGTGAGAACTAAAATACCAAAAATCAAAATAACTCAAAAATAATGGCTAACATGTCAACAATATAACAACAAAATTCCAAAGGCAACACCCCAAAAAAAAAAAAAGGAATAGGAAAATGAAAGAAATAATAAACCTTTTCGAAATGGAGGCATCATCTCGTTGAGGTAACTTTGTTTTCAAAAAAGTATCCATATCATGCCTACACATGAGAAGAAAGAAAACTATGAACAATAACAAAACCAAAACGAGAATGACAAAATTAACACACAAAAGAAGCCTCCAAGAACTTCTATTCAAAGAAGAAAACAAACCTTTGTTCTGGAATTTCATCATCAAACCTTGGAGAGCCATCTCTAACACTATATTAAAGCAAATTGCAAATAAAAGAAGATAAATACGAGAATAGAAAGGAAAAACCTCCAGAAAAAACAAAGCAAATTATAGGAAAAATTAGGGGAAAATAGCATTGACCTAGATTCAACAGAATAATGACGAACTTTATTGCAATAAAGCAACATCATCCGATTACATTTAGACCAAATGCACACCCTAGAAAAAATTAAATAGAGGAATATTGGGAATTAAACAAAGAAAAAGACACTTTAAAAATGAAAAAAGGAGATCGAAACAAACAATCGAAAGAGAGAACCACAAATTAAGCAGTAAAAACATAAAGATTCGAAAAATCAAACCTTAGAATTGACTAAAAGAAAAAGAAGAACTAAAAAAAGTGAAAGAACAAGAGAGAGACAGAGAGAGTATGAAAGAGAAAGAAAGCTAGAGTGAGAAATAGTACAATGTCAAAAGCACTTAGAAAAAGAAATGAAAAATGAGAAAGGCATGAAACCTAGACCTGGCAAATGGGTCATTGGGTTTGGGTACAGGTCGGGTTAAGTTTGGTTCGGGTTATATTTCGGGTTAAGTGACATTTCGAGTCGTTTCAATTTGGGTTGGGTGAACTTCGGTTCTGGTCGACTTCAGGTCAACCGAATTTTGATCCAATACGCTTGTCATGCAAAAGTAAGCAATTTTGTAGAAAATTTTGGATCGGATATGGTTTGATTCAAGTCAATGAGAGTTACGGATCTACTTTTGGGTAAGTCTATTTTAGATGTTAGGTCAGGTATGGGTCTGGGTCGGATTTTGGGTCAGTTTTGTCAGGTTAAATGGAACCGCCATTAAGTAAAATACATAATAAAAGTGCTAAGATTGATAAAAATCAAGAAAGGAAAAATAGAAGTCACAAAAGGAGGAGAATGATATATGCTGCATACCTAGGCTTAGGGGAAGAAACAGAAAGTGCCAAAGCATCTGCTTTACCACTATTTGTCAATTATGGTAATTAATGGTATTGCATTGCAAATAGTATGGATATTGGACTTTTGAGCAACAAGTTGCACGGATGAAGGCTTTGAGCAATTGACAATCTCATAAGCTTTTCTCTATAAATGCGAAAGAAAGAACCTGATGGAAATACACAAAAAGACTACACAAGATACAGCCAGGAAAAATTCCAAGAGGGAGCTTGGTGAAAGTGGGTGAGTGTAGGCAGCAACTGGTAATTAGTTGCTTGGGGAAAATGCATTTGGGTTAGAAGTGTAGGAAAGTTCTATTTACAGGTGTTGATAATTAGCACTTGTAAAATGGGAGAGTTATTTGTATATTATCCTAAAATAGTGAAAATATAGTTTTTCTCTCAAATTCATTTGTGTCGGGTTTTATTTATTTTTTCGCGTTCTTGATATTTTTTGGATCTTACATGCTTAAAACCCAACAGTGGTATCAGAGCAAGGTTGCGCTAGGAAGGAGGGTTTATAAGCGATAAGAGGAGGAAATCAGTGTAAAGAATGCGAGAAATGACGTTAGTAAAAGGCTCGAATATTTCGATCAAACGTTTTGATGGCCGTGGTATTTTACCTTGTGGCAACAACAGGTGAAAAGTTTGCTGACCCGTGAAGGGACAATCAAGGCCTCGAAGATGAAGAGTCATAGGACTGAGAAGATGACGGATGATGAGTGGGCAGCTTCAAGGCAAAGGCAAGCCTGAGAAGATGTCAAATGAGGAGTGAGAAGATTTGAAAGACATGGCAACAAGTACAATATTATTATGTTTTGCAATAATACTCTCCAAGAGGTTCCAGGCTTGATAGACTCAGTAGATATTTGGACAAATTGGAGAGCCATTACAAATCCAAATCATTGACAAGTAGGTTGTACTTGAAGACACGATTGTTTGGTCTCCAAATGATGGAAGAAATAGACTTCAATCAACATCTAGACAAGTTCAACAAGATAATGACGGAGTTGACTTCTCTAAAAGTAAAGATTGAAGAGGAAGACAAAGCTTTGCTTTTGTTGGCTTCATTACCCTCATCTGTCGATAATATCATGACTACTCTAGAAGTAAAGATTGAAGAGGCCTTGAAATTTGATGAGGTGGTTGCCGCCGTGTTGACGAATGAGACTCGGCGGGGCAATAATGGATTCTTAAATGATGGTCAAGTTGTAGTGGTCACAAAAGAGTCTGGTCAGGGACGAGGGCGGTCAAGAGAGAAGGAGGAAGGGTCCTAGCTAGGGGTGTGCAAACCAGTTAACTGGAGTTTCGACTAACCGAAAATCAGCTAACCGTTTTTTCAGTTCAAAAAAATTCTGAACCGTAATCGAACCGAAAATTTAGGTTAACCGTTTTTCGGTTAACCGAAAATTTCGGTTTGTCTAAAACCCGAACCGTAACCGAACCAAAAAGTCGGTTAACCGATTTTCAGTTCGGTTAACCGATTTTTTGGTTCGGTTATTGGTTAACTGTTCACAAATAATAAAAAAACGTATACTTTCTTACCTAAATTTTTATTTTTTTATGTTTGATTTTTTTAATAAAAATTAAACTTTGGTGACCCTTTATAAATAATAAAAAAGTGCACTTTCTTACCTAAATTTTTTATTTTTTATGTATAATTTTTTGAAAAACAAAATTCGATTAATCGGTGGTTAACCGAAATTTCAAATTATCTGAACCGTAACCGAATCGAAAATCGATATTTTTCGTTTTGGTTAACCGAATCAATTTTTTTGAAAAAATTATTCAGTTGACCAGTTTTTTGGTTCAGTTTTTTTGATTTTTCGGTTCAGTTTTCGGTTTCGGTTTTTTTTGCACACCCCTAACCCCAGCGTTCAAGGTCAAGTGGTCGAAAGTTCAAATGCTACTACTGCGATGAAGAATGTTCACATGAAAAGGGATTATGCTAAGAGGAAAAAGGACTTGAGAGATAAGAAGCCATCAGTAGTGGGTGTTGCAGAAGGTTCGAACATATTTGATGGAGGTGACATATTTCTGGCAACTAGTGAAAGTCCAGTAAAGTTAGATTGGATCTTAGATTCTAGTTGTTCGTTTCACATATGCTCAGTTAGAGAGCACTTTGACACACATCAACCATTTGAAAATGGTACCGTGAACATGGCCAACGTACACGAAGTCGAGTTGTCGGGGTAAGAACAGCACAGATTTGCATCTTTGATGGAGTTCTGCGAACATTAACGGGTGTTAAACATGTGTCAGATCTAAAAAGAAATTTGATTTCTTTAGGGACGTTGGATGCGAGAGGCTATCGGTATACGTCTCAAGGTGGAGCTTTGAAGGTCTCCAAATGAGCAATGGTGGTCTTGAAAGGGGAAATGTCTGGTAGCTTGTACAAACGTATAGGAAATGTGCAGACGGGTGGACCTGCAAGGAGAGCTTCTACAAGTGACTCAAGCGAAAGAAAGGTCACACGGTAGAAGCGGGTGACGTTTGCTTCTTCGGTTGAATGTGGTGATGACCTAGGCAAATCGAGCTAGGTGGAGCCATCTGTAACGTCCCAAAATGCACATATTTTACTGTTTATATTCTCCTTAATAAATCTTTTAATTAGGACTAATAAACTTAATGATAGAGGCGTTACCGCCGCCTAAAAGGATAAGGCTTGAAGTATGTGTACTAGAAATAACATAGTTAGGCAGAGCTTCAACCATACACATTCACACATTATCAAACCATATACGATCAACTATTAACCCACATATGGTTATACACCATAATAAAGTAATTCACCCCATAATCTACACCTCCATCCACTGAAGATTTCAAAATAAAACTCTAAATATGCCTGTACTATATCATTGTTGATCTCTCCAGACTCCCTTACTCAACTTATTCTCTTCAACAGGTTTGCTAGTATGAGGGTGATTCACTGAGCATTTTCTTAAAACAAAACATGAAAAATATTTCAAACTGTGAGTCAAAACTCAGTACATGCATTCCTGTATTAAATGATATCTGCATAAATTGGTTGGGCGTCCGCTTTCCAATTTATTTTAAGTTAAAACAGTTAACGGGATGAATGTAAAACTACATTGCTAGTTATTGTCTGATAGTAAACCCTCTTGATACTGTTACGATTTATGAATAGGTGTACACCTACCAAGCTGATCGAAGGACCTGGCCTGAAGCTGCCCTGTAGCTGAAGGGTAATGCCCTGTAACTGATAATTAATGGGTCACTATTTATGTGACAAATCATTGATTAAACTGATTCACTGATGTACTTACTAAAATATTATAATTTTGATAAATACGTGTTGATTTCTAAAGATATAGGCAATGAACGTACCTGAAGTTTTTAAAAATCAATCTCACTTGTTGATACTTATGCACAATGAGAAATGATAAACTAGGCCCCGTTTCTGCTTAAGAAATATAATTATAGGTAAACGCAGTTAGTAAACACCATTCACTCCCATAATTTGTAACTTTAATGGAAATCGATTAATTAAAAGGGCATCCACGATTCAAACAATTCAATATAAGATAAGTTACACTAAAATGATTTGAAAACAAAATAACTTAGGATCATTGAGGTCGAAGTGAAACAAATTGGAGCAAATTAGAACAAAATAAAATAATTGAGGTGATAATAAAAAGACTTTAATGGATATAAATGGAATATGGGTTTTTGATATTTTTGAATGAATAATAAAATATTTAATGCCAAGAGGAGTGTTGTGAGGTTTAAGAAAACTCATATAACCTTGGCTTGGCCCGATAGACACCGATTTTGTATCATTACTCTCCCCGCTTTTCAAATTTCATTCTCATGCCCATTTAACTTGTTTTTCCAACCCAAGTGAGCTTCTATGCATAATCAAAGTTGTTGAACTCACTAAACTTTATAATTTCTTTGTAATATCCATAATTATATAGAAACTCTTGATAATATTTCCAAATGTCACGATTTCTTTCTCCCCTCATGTTACCGTTTGAAGGTTTACTTTAGAAACTTCATATCTTTCACCCCCGACCTCCAATTGAGCTATAAAATTCCAATATGAAAAGTTTAAGAAGTTCTGCAACACTTTCATTCACAGTACGAAATATAATTCCCATAATAGGGTTCCTAAAATTAGGTTAGAACACACCTGTGCACAGCTTCATCTTGTCTTGTGCAGTGTTAGAAAAATAGCCATAACTATTTGCACACAACTCAGAATGAAGTGATTCAAAAGGCATTTGAAAGATAACTCACTGATCTATTTACCCACTAAAAATATAATTTTGTGATGGTCCAAATTGTATCAGTTTAATCGCAAAAAGACCCCAATTTCAGGTCTATTTACAGCCCTATTGTTCTTGTTTTCCCCCTTCTCTCCACAGAACCCCCCTCTAAAAATACTCCTTAAAATCAGTAAATAATACTTTGTTCTTGTCATCTTCTTACATAGCTATATTGTCTCAATATACTCCATAGTTATCTTTATATATTCTTCAATTTTTTCTCTTTTCAAAAACACCCAAAATATATCCATAATCACACGTTTTTGCATATATGAGTTAAATAACCTATTTTAATCCATTGGAGAAATTTTCTATAATTCAATACTTCAAGCAAACTCACCCCAAGTCATTTTCCAAGTCAAACAACACATCCAAGATTCATTTTACATCAAAGCATGTACAAATAACATGCTTGATGTCAAGAATAATCCAAATCATGTGTAATCACCAAAACCCTAGCTTATGACCAGCTTAATTAATCTTTATCTCATCCAAAATCATCAAAAACACTATCATAATTATCAATAGGATTAAAGACTACAAAATTAAATTAAAAAAATCCAAATCCATTATTTTAACTTCACTACAAGAAAGACTGAAATTTGTAACGCTTTTTTGTGAACTAGTAAGAAGTGGCCGCAAATTGTGACCAATTTTATGGCAGATAGAGGGCAGTATGAAATTTCTGGCCAAAAATTAAGTAGTGTGAAATTCAGTCATATTTTGTGGCCAATTTTCACACCACTATAAAATTGGTCACATTTTTAAAAATTTCAAAATTTGAAAACAATTTTTCCTTTATTTTTAGAACTGAGACTAATTTTACATCAGGAAAAAAAAAGGCACGCTGACTTTGTGACCGTAAAAAAATTGGGTTTCGTCACAAAATTAGAGCATGTGTAGCAAGAGCCTCGCAAGGCAAATTAGAAGAGAGAGAAAGGGGTGAGGCAAGGAGAAGTACTCCAATGGCTGACTCATGCCAGGCGCCTCACGGGCAGGCTCACTGATGAGAGGAGGCTCACGGGTAAGAAAGGGTAGCTTTTTTATTTTTTAAATATTTTTTTGATTAGTTTTTCCTTTTTTTAAAATTCTAAAAATACAATTGTATGTTATAAAGTGGGTCTATATATATTATTTTATTTGGTAAGGCAAAGTGGTGAGCCTTTCATTGAAGAGAGTGAGAATTATGAAGTAAAAAATTAGAAAGAGGGTTAATGTGGCAGTGATAGGCTCCCACCGATAAACCAAAAATTTGACTCACAACTGGATTTACTCTTAGGGCTTGTTCTTTTCGTGGGTCAATTGCCATTTACTAACCTCAACCCACTTCAACCCACTTTAACCTATTTCAATCTACTTCAACCCACTTGAAAAAAAAAAATATTAATTTCAACCCACTTCAACCTATCTCAACCTACTTCAATCCACTTCAACCCACCCCATTCATAATTTTAATAATTTGTATAGCATCATGTGAGATTTAATCATTCTTGCACCTAAAAGTTTGTTGTACTACTTTTTTGCAAATTATCGTACTTTGGAATTGTTTGATTTTTATATTTTAGTATTTTTTTAGTTTTTGATTTAAAAATTTAAAATCTTTTCATTTTTTCATTTTTAAAATTTACTTTTTTGTTATTTTATTATATATTTTTAAATTTTTGTAAATGTTTTTTTTGATTTTTTGTTATTTAATTTTATTTTTAATTTTTGGTATTTAATTTTTATTTTCTATTTTTTAATTTTGTAATTTTTTTTTTGTATTTAATTTTTTTAGTTTTTTAGTTTTTTATTTTTTATTTTTATTTAATTTTCTTATTTTTTACTTTTTGTATTTAGGTTTTGAAATTTTTTTATTTTTGTGATTTTATTTTTTTAATTTTGTATTTTTTAATTTTGTATTTTGTATTATTCTTTTATTCTTTTGGGGTTTTCATTTTTTATTCAATTTCTTTATTTTTTATTTTTGTATTTAGGTTTTTAAATTGTTTCATTTTTGGGATTTTAATTTTTATATTTTTTACAATTTTTTATTTTTTTATATTTTCATTTTTTATTTTAAAATTTTTTGTTGTTTAGTTTTTATTTTGTATGTATTTATTTAATTTTTTATATTTAATTTTTTGTATTTAAATTTTTTATTTTTCATGTTTTTATTTTTTATTTTCAAATTTTTATTTTATATATTATATTTTGTTGTTTTCATTTTTTTCATTTTTTAATTTTTTATTTTTTATTTTTGTACATAATTTTAGATTTTTTATATTTGTATCTGTGTATTTGTAATTAATTTTTGTTATTCAAATTTTTTATTTTGTTATTTATTGAATTGTTACGTTGTGTTTATTTTGTGTTTAATTGTGTAATTTTTATTTGTGTGGAAGTTATTTTTTTATGTCTATAATTTTATAATTATTTGTATGTAATTGTAGTTTTTAATTTGATAAATTCTTAATCCAAAAAAAAGCCTTCTAGTGAAAATGGGTGACTGTAATAATTTTGTAACATTTTATTTGTTATTATGTTATTTTGTATGTTTGTGTTTGTGCTTCGTATTCAGTTTTATAATTTTGTAACAGTTTATTTGAAGTGTTCGTACTGTTTACACTATCAATATTTTTTTAACTTTGTACTTCATGTGCAAAATTAATACCTTCGAGAATCAGTAACTAACTGCAATTTGCAAACGTGACATAAGGACGAAGAAATGCACATAGATATGGAAATGATTATAGCAACGCATCGCACATATTAAGCGACGTAAACATACGAGCACCTATCAGTTCTACCTTCACAACCATTTAATTTCTGGTGGAATGAGAAGCCCAAATTTCATTCGCTATTTGATTCCTAATTTCTTTCATGGCATTCTTAGCATCCTGATCAAATAGGTTAACAGCTGGCGTCGGAGCAGCACATAACGACCTTGATGAGATTTGCATCCCCTTCTCATGCAGACGGATGAAATTGTGGAGTGTACATGCTGCAATAATAATTTCTATTTGTGATTCTAAACTCATTTGAGGCATCCTGTCATCCAAAATCTTCCAAGTGTTCTTCAGAACACCAAATGTTCGCTCCACTACTCCACGTAAAGAGGAATGTCGATAGTTAAACTCTTCTTGAATGCCTTGTGGCCCATGGCCGCATCGCCGGCCGCTTATGAATTCAGGAATGTGGTAGCGAACACTCATCCCTGAATAAGGAGCCAAGTACCCTGTCGTATTTGGATACGCAGAATCCACCAAATAATATTTTCCTGTTGAAGTATGTAAGAGAAAGACACCACATGAATTTTGGTTTATAATGAATCAAATTACTTAAAAACACGACAATGAATATGTTAGTACCTGGTTCTGGATGAGGGAAATGAAATTTACGTTGACTCAAACTATCCTTCAACACAGGTAGATCGTGGGAGCTTCCTTCCCAGCCAACATTCACATATGTAAACATCATGTCGAAAGAAATGACACACAAAATGTTCCAACTCTTTCGGCCTTTACGATTTCGAAATTGTTGACCACTATCATCTCCTACTATGCATTGAATATACATCCCATCTAACACCTCAATGCAGTCCTTCAATAGAGAATAACAACTTAAGTGTGTTTGACATTTATGTTGAATGAAAGGAACATGTTAAAGTGTGTGCGAAGGTTCACAGCATACCTTAAAAAATGGCTAATAGAAGCCGTTCTTCTGGAGAATTTCAGCAGGCACTTCATCTTGACTTTGGTACGACCTAACAATATCAGAAGACAATTGCACTAGACCGTGGAGTACTTGTTTATGATATTTGCCTATTGTTGATGGGGAATGCTGAAAGCGATCTTCAGCCTCCTGATAGCTAGCCCCTCTTGCCAACCTAAACAACGTCATTGCAACTATTTCGGCAGCTTTAACAAAACGACCCTCTTCCAATAAACCTCTCTCTATGAATATGCTAACAAGATGTGTGAAAGTATCTTTTTCGAGGCGAAGAACTTTACGATGCAAGTTTGGATGATTCCTGCTCAGCAATCTATGTATATACTGCGCCCCATTCCCCCCACCAATTGCTGTTGGCATTCTTTCTTTGAACGTAGAGCGAGGTCGGTCCGCAAGATAACGTTCTAGGGCGTAACCGATAACAGTGTCAATAGCTTGGTCTTCCACCTCATCCATTGTACAATCCTCCTTATCCATTGTACAGTCATCCTCATCCATTCTACATCATATCAGCACACAACAATAAGCGAGCTGAAGCACAAGGAAATTATACTTGCTACATAACATGTTGTTCCTCTACATACAACGATAAAATCAAGTACACATACAACAATAACAGAAAATGAAAAGACAACAACAACGTCATCCAAACCAAAGCAAGGAACATATCTATCACTACCAACTGCTAACGCAGACAAACTCCAAACATAAGAATGCACAAGAAAATAAAGGCATACATACTCTAATCTGCTTACAAAGTCAGATGCAAAACCCTCTTGATTTGATGTATCTAACCACAAACTCATCATCTAAATCCAAGAAAAGATTTTCTTCCTTTTTTTGATAGATGTAGTCCATCACACTCCATATGAAATCCGTTCCCATGGCAGAAACTTCGGGATGTTGCTTCAGCCGTGCCTGCACCTGTTTCGTAAGGGATGGTTGTTGCTTTCCCTTCTCCGTTATGCGGAGAAAAGCAAAGGCTTGGTTAACCTCCTCTTCTCTCGCTGACCAGTTGAGAAGCGCTTGCCGTTTGCCATCGCTGGAAGTCCCGCCTTCACTTTTTCGCTTGTGAGAGCTGTGAACAGTCTTTGGTGGAGATCGACTTTCCTCCGCACGAAAGCATTCGATATCGTCATCGGATCCATCCTCATTCGTTTCGTCACTGTCACCGACATGTTCGACGAAATCAATCGCCTTTCCCTTTGATCGTTGGGTTTGATTGCTTGGGGAACCAACCATCCCAGGAGCAAAGCTCATTTCCCCTGTCGCCTGCTTCCCGTGGAATGCGGATTTCATCTTGTCCAAGTTCGCAGGCATCTTCTTCCGGAACGATTTACACTTGCCACCATATCTCTACACACCATAACACAAATCAATGTTTCATATTACAATTCCGAACAACTATCAAAAAACTTCCACAAGTGTACATCATTTACCTCAAGGAATTCTTGCCAAGCTGAGTAGGACACATCCACAGCCCCAATCGTGTAATCAACACCCACCCCTGTTCTGCCTATAAGATATTCCCAAGCTCCCAACTTCTTTCGTATATCATTACAACGATTTTTGATTTGTGCGCTCTCCTCATGAATCCCTTCATTTTTCAATATCACCCTCACTAAACTCTACTCAAACTTAACGGCTCCTTGCGCTCTTTGTTCAATAAGAACATCCAACAACTTCTCATCGTCCCTGTTTGTCCAATTAGCAGATTTTTTTCCCAGAAGCAGCCATTACATTCAATTTTCTATACCCATGAACATTCTATGGTCAGGCCACAAAACACATACACAACGAAAATGGATCATCACTATTAATTTTGTAAACCACATTTCCATCACCACACAAGAACAAAGCAGAAATTCCAAGGTGTACCTAATCCTTCAGTCCACAAAACAGCAAATTTAACAAGCAATACACCAAACCACTCAAACAGAACATAGCAGAGCTGGGAATCAACTAGCAAGCATGACAAATCCACTACATAACTGGAACCACAAAATTTGAGGCCCTGTTTTTCAACAGTCAACTGGCAAGCATGACAAATCCACCACATAACTGAAACCACAAAATTTGAGGCCCTGTTTTTCAACAGTATTCCCTACGCAACTCAAACCAGAAAACTCAATTCACTGACTCGAATTTATCACAACAATGGTTGGAGTTGGCTCAACAATTCACTAATCAGTTCAATCATATGTGCAGAGCATCATTTGAGAACAAACCAATACAATTACAACTGATTACACTAGCAAATGAACCAAATCGAAAATCGAACTCAAAAACCGTAACCGAACTTACAGTTAACGTGTGTGCTGGTGGTGACAGTGTGGCGGTCTATGGCGCCGGTACCGGCCGGAGACGTCGGCGGCTGGTCCTCTGTCGGTGCGTGGAGGTGGAGCCGTCGGCCGGTCAGCTCTGGAAGCAGCAAAGGAGCAATGGCAACCGTGCTCGAAACCCTAACCGAACTTTTCGTCAGGCGATCTAGTGGTGGCGACACTGTGGCTGTCTGTGGCGCCGGTACCGGCCGGAGACGTCGGCGGCGGTGCTCTGTCGGTGCATGGAGGTGGAGCCGTCGGCCAGTCAAATCTGGAAGCAGCAAAGGAGCAGTGGCAGCAGGTCGTGGTTCGCTGGGCAACGCAGAGAAGGGCAATGCAGAGAAGGGCAACGCAGGTCGTGTATTAGCTGAAAATTTTTCAATTTTTTTCCCCCATTTCAAATTAAATAAACGTACGGAATAATCCATTAATAAAAAATTAAAATAAAAAAATGACAACATATATTACAAATTCAATACAAATTAAGAATTAATTAAAAAATTGCTATGAACAAATTATTAGTAAAAATTTAATTAATAATTAAGAAATTAAATACATAATTACATATATTAACAAAAAAATGAATAAATAAAAAATACACAAATAATTAACAAATAAAAAATAACATATAAAAATAAAAAATAATCAAATCAAAAATAGACAAATAAAAAATTAAAAAATTTAAAAATTTAAAAATTTAAAAATTTAAAAATTACAAAATTACAAAATTACAAAATTAAAAATTCTTCAAATTTACAAATATAAAAAAATAATACCATTACAAAAACATGCCAAATATTAATTATCACATATTAATTACATTTTTATAATTTTAACCAACTTCAACCCACTATATAAAAAATATACCAACTTCAAACCACTTCAACCTACTTTAACCCACTTCAACCTACTTCAACCTATTTCAGCCCACCTGAAAAAATTACCAACTTTAATTTACCTCAATCCATCTCAATCTACTTTAACCTACTTTACCTTTTTACCCACCTAATTTACCCACGAAAAAAACAGGCTCATAGTAAAGTAAATCGGATGCCCTAGATTTCCTCCCAGCAGCATCCCTCACGCATAGCCTTCCTCCCTCACCAGACTAGAGTCCATTTCTTCCCTCTCTCACGCCTCGCTCGCGCTGAACCAGACCCCGTCCTACTTTTCTGTGGCGCACCATCTTCGGTGGTCTCCGACGTCCCTCACCAGACCAGATGATACATGCTGAGTGATTTAATTAAACAAACCGCGTGCCCAGCACATGCCCTTAAGGGAAGGAATCCGTTAGAAGTTGGTTAGGGGGGTGGGGCCAGTTGTTGGTTAGGCTGCACTGTTATATTGCATCGAAAGCACTTGTAAGGAGGCGGATTTTATGGAATGAGAATTCCCCTCTCTCCTCTCTTTTCTCCTCTCCTTCTTCTCTCTTTATCTCTTGTTCCCTAATTTCACCTTGCGAAGCTATCAATTAGTATAAGAGCAGGCTATTCTCGGCCTGTAAGTATCAGTCAGCAAGCACCATTGTTGTTCCAGCGAAACGCAATGCCCCGAGTTGATCATGTTCAACAGTAGCTACAGCAGTCCATCGATGATCTGCAGGGACAAATCAATTCCCAATCAGAACAAATTCAAAGACAATTGGTAGCCCAAAAAGAGACTCATAAGAGGGCTCATGCACAGCTTACGGAGTTAATCACTGGATTAAGCATGCAGGTGATGCAGTTGACCAACCGGGCAGCAGATATTGGGACACCGGGAGGTAATAATCTGTCTAGACTCACTCGCATTGACTTCCCTAAGTTTGAAGGGGAAGATGTTCAAGGTTAGGTCTATAAATGTGAGCAGTTTTTCGAATTGGATTCAATTGTTGAGAGTAAGAAGGCAAAAGTAGCAGCCAAACATTTATCTGGAAGAGCACTAGTATGGCACCAGTCGTTTATGAAGCAGTTTGCCATAGGAATTTGGCCTTCATGGGAGAACTATAAAAATGCTATCGTAGCTCGGTTTGGAATGGGCCCATTTGATGACCCTATGGCTGAATTGGTGAAACTTAAACAGTTAGGAAGTGTGGCTCAGTATCAGGAGCAATTTGATGTGTTGATTAATAGAGTCGACTTATCAGTTAACCAAGCTGTTAGCTGTTTTTTAAGTGGCCTGAACGAGGAAATATAGTGTGCTGTGAGAATGTTTAAACCCTCTAAACTGCATGAGGCCTATTGTTTAGCCAAGTTGCAAGAGGCTACTCTGGCTTCTATTGCAAGGAGGACTAAACCCATCCTAGACAAACCCCCTTCTATCATGAGGAGTTTCAATTCTCACAGGGGTTCAACTAGCAGTGCTGTGCAACCTCCCTCTCAAAGGTACTCCTCAAGAAACACTATGCCTGGCACATCATTTAGTCCCAGGAGTACAGCATCCAGCACTAGATCTGTTACCTCTAAACCCAGGAGAGTTTTGACTTCTAAGGAGATAGATGAGAAAAGGGCCCATAACCTGTGCTTCTTTTGTGATGAAAAGTATTATCCAGGGCATAAATGTGCGGGTCAGGTCTACAGGTTGGAGGTAGTAGAAGAAATGGATAGTGATGGGGAACAAGAAGAAAGCACAGAGGGCAGTGGTGCTCTCTTAATGCATGAAAATGAACAACCCCTAATATCTCTGCAAGCATTACAAGGAATGAACTCCTTTTAAACCATGAGAGTTACAAGAAAAGTGGGATCTCAAGTTTTACACATTTTGGTGGACTCAGGGAGTACACACAACTTCCTGGATCGACCATAGCAAAGAAACTAAAATGTGAGCTACAGAAAATTCCCCCATTGGTGGTAGCTGTAGCAGATGGAGCTCAACTACAGTGTCAATGGATGTGTAAGGGATTTATGTAGGCACTGGAGGGTATAAACTATCAAACTGATGTCTACATTGTCCCTCTAGGAAGCTGTGACATGATTTTGGGAGTACAATGGCTTTCTACATTGGGATCCATTCTTTGGAACTTTGAGAATCTGACTATAGAGTTTTCTTACAAAGGGAGGAGGCATCTACTGTGGGGCCAGAGTAGAGAGGAGGTGAAGTGGGCTGTTGGCAAGAAGCCTAGCCTTTTTAATAGTGCAGTCCAACTATTTGCAGTTCACATTGCTCTTGCATCATCAGAAACCACCCACCTACAGAGTGCAGACCAAGAGCCTAGACTGGGGCAATTGTTGCAGGAATATGCTGTAATTTTTGAGGAGCCAAGTTCCTTACCTCCCTACAGGAGCCATGATCACAGGATTATCCTTAAGGAAGGAACTTCCCCTATCAATGTAAGACCCTACAGATATCCAGCTCTATAAAAAGATATAATAGAGCAGACTATCAAGGAAATGCTAGAGGATGGAATTATTAGACCATTACAAAGCCCTTATTCATCACCAATTGTCTTAGTCAAGAAAAAAGATGGTACCTGGAGATTATGTGTAGACTATAGGCAGCTCAATCAACACACTATTCTGGATAAATTTCCTATACTTATAGTAGAAGAGTTACTAGATGAACTTTTCAGAGTTGCATACTTCTCCAAGATTGACCTACGATCTGGGTATTGGCAAGTAAGAATGCACCCTGATGATGTGCCTAAAACAGCCTTTAGAACTCATGAAGGGCATTACGAGTTCCTTGTTATGCCTTTTGGATTGACCAATGCACCCTCAACTTTTCAGGCCCTCATGAATCACATCTTTAAACCTTATTTGAGGAAGTTTATATTGGTGTTCTTTGATGACATCTTGATATACAGCCCTAGTTATGATCAGCATTTAAGCCATTTGAGGATAGCTTTTGAGGTCCTTAAACAGCATACACTTTTTGCCAAACTGAATAAGTGTAGCTTTGGCAAAACTCAGGTGGAATATTTGGGACATATCATCACCATCCATGGGGTCTCCACTGATCCCAAGAAGGTTGCAGCGATGAGGGAGTGGCCAGTACCCAAAACCATTAAGGAGTTAAGGGGCTTCCTGGGGCTGACAGGTTACTACAGGAGATTTGTTCAACATCATGGGATGATCAGCAGACCATTGACAGCCCTTCTCAGGAAGGACTCATTCCAATGGAATGATGAAGCCCAAGCAGCCTTTGAGAGTCTCAAGAAAGCTATGACTTCAGCACTGTGTTAGCCTTACCTGATTTCACAAAGACCTTTGTAGTGGAAGCTGATGCTTCTGGTGGAGGTATTGGGGCTGTTCTTATGCAGGAATCTCATCCCCTAGCATATCTAAGCAAGGCTCTGTCTCCCATACACCAAACACTGTCTACTTATAAAAAGGAATTCATGGCTGTGATGCTGGCAGTGGAGAAATGGAGACCCTACTTGCTAGGCAGGCACTTTATCATCAAAATGGATCATTTCAGCTTGAAGTACCTAATGGAACAGAAAATTACAACTGCCTTTTAGAGTAAGTGGCTAAGCAAGCTCTTGGGGTATGATTATGAAGTCTGCTATAAGAAAGGAAAAGAGAATATAGTAGCAAATGGGCTGTCCCGAGTACCTGCAGCACAGTTACTAGCAATTTTCACCTCTTCAATCCATGCTACTCTATTAGAAGATGTCAAACAATCTAGGGAAAATGACAGCAAGGTACAGGAGATTATCAGTAAACTGAAGAATGGGGAACCTGTACCCAAATATTCCTACTCTCAAGGTTTGTTATACTGGAATGGAAAGTTAGTGGTAGGAGAGGGTGCTGGGTTGCATACTCAAATTATTCAATCTTTTCATGATTCAGCCTTGGGGGGCATTCTGGGGTGGCTGTAACTACCAAAAGAATAGCCTGTCTATTTTGGTGGAAGGGTCTCAGCAGAGAAGTCAGAAATTTTGTCAAGGAATGTCAAATTTGTCAAAGGTACAAAGCAGACCTCTCTGCCCCTGGAGGGTTACTGCAGTCATTACCCATTTCGGGAGCTATCTGGGTGGATGTATCCTTGGACTTTATCGAGGATTTACCTAAATCTAAAGGAAAGGACACTATCTTGGTGGTTGTGGACAGACTAAGCAAGTATGCCCATTTCCTTCCCTTATCTCACCCTTTCTCTGCTGTGACTATGGCCCAGCTTTACTTCGATAATGTTTTTAAGCTTCATGAGATTCCTAAAACTATAGTCAGCGACAGAGACAGAATCTTTGTCAGCCAATTTTGGCAGGAGCTCTTTCGACTTCAACATACGACCTTACACGTTTCCACTGCTTACCATCCCTAGAGTGATGGTCAAATTGAGGTGGTTAATAGAGGGTTGGAAAGCTACTTAAGGTGCATGACAGGTGAGAGATCTCAGGATTGGTCCCTATGGATACCATTGGCCGAATGGTGGTATAATTTCAACTGGCATTCTGCCATTGGACTTACTCCCTATGAAGTGGTATATGGCCAACCACCATCCCTTCATATTCCATATGTGGCTGGGGACAGTTCTGTGGAGGCAATAGATAGGAGTTTGAAGGCCAGGGAAGAATGTATAGAGATGCTAAAGTATCATCTACATCGAGCTCAACAGAGGATGAAGAAGCAGGCTGACAAACATAGGAGCGACAAGCAGCTGGAAGTAGAAACTTGGGTGTATGTCAAATTGCAGCCCTACAGGCAGCACTCACTAGCTCTCAGAAGGAATCAGAAGCTGGGACCTAAGTTTTTCGGACCCTTCCCTGTGATAGCCCGAGTAGGGGCAGTGGCTTACAAGTTGGAGCTTCCTGTGCATGCTAAAATTCATCCTGTTTTTCATGTATCTCTGTTAAAAGAACACGTGGGGGCTACTCCTACCATGTTGGGGGCAGTACCCGACATAGATGAGGCTAGCTTGTTGGCTGCTGAACCTGTGGCTGTCCTTGCTCGGAAGTTGGAAAAAAAGGGTAACAAAGCTGTGGTCTATCTATTAATTCAATGGTCGAACAAACCAAAGGAAGAGGCTACATGGGAGTTGTATTCTGATATTGAAGCCAAATTTCCAGATTTCAATCTAGATGCTTGAGGACAAGCTTTTCAAAAGGGGAAGGTAGTGATACATGCTGAGTGATTTAATTAAACAAACCGCGTGCCCAGCACATGCCCTTAAGGGAAGGAACCCGTTAGAAGTTGGTTAGGGGGGTGGGGCCAGTTGTTGGTTAGGCTGCACTGTTATATTGCATCGAAAGCACTTGTAAGGAGGCGGATTTTATGGAATGAGAATTCCCCTCTCTCCTCTCTTTTCTCCTCTCCTTCTTCTCTCTCTATCTCTTGTTCCCTAATTTCACCTTGCGAAGCTATCACCAGACCAATTCATGCCTTGCTCACTCACGCACTTCCTCCCTCTCTCACGTCTCTCTTGCACCTTGACCACTTCACGCCTGTCTCCAGTGCACCATCTTCGGCAATCGTTGTCAATTGGTGCTGTTGTGGGCTGAGTTATGATTTGTCCCAGTGCCCCAATCTTATCTGTAAGTTTTTGAAGCGTCCCAGTGCCCCAATCTGATCTATAAGTTTTTGAAGCATCCCAGTGCCCCAATCTGATCTGTAAGTTTTTGAAGCTTCACATTCTTGCTCAATCAGTATTTTTTCAGTGTAATTCATGATGTATTTTTAGGTTTAAATTGTGATTTATCTATGTAGTCCATGTTATTGTTTCTGGGGTGATTTGCATAGGTATTTTTCTGGGCTGAGTTGCATAGATTCATGCAATATTTTGGGTTATTCTATAGTCTAGTCCATTGCGTTAAGCTGGTACTTCTCTGTTTTGTATTCCATCAAACATAGAGGTGGTTTTTCCAGAGAATGTAACTACATTATATTAGCAAGCGGTACTCCATCAAACATCGTTGTGTTCATGGTTTTATTGCTCAAATTATCTAGGAACTATACTGCTGGAGGGATTGGGTGATGTTTTCTACATTAGCTAATGTAAACCATGAGACATAGGCGTGAATGATGTGCTCTTGGATTGAAAAGACCTCCCGCTGTTAGTGGCCTTGATATCTTCCTTCTTTATATGCATTTAAAGAGGCCATGTAATCACTGTAATTAAAACTTTTGTACTATTAATGATGAAGACTAACATTGATTTGTTGAGATTTTAGAAACAAATTATATTTGAGCCTCCAAAAAAGGGCGCGTAACAAAGTCTGAAGATTTCTCTTTTCCCTGCAAGTTCACAATTTCTCATCTGTAATTCCCATTAGTAAATTTGCGCTAAATGTATAATGTATTGTCATACAAAACTCATCTAACTAAAATAATCAATTGATGTAAATAATCCCACTGAAGCCAGAACAAATAAGGGCTCTCCAGTGATAAGGGTGGTTTGCCATTATCCAAATCCTCCATCGGTTTCGGTGTCGTTCCGTGATGTTATCTTCTATACGTATCCTGCACCAAGAAACAAGACAAGGACATCACTCAATTATTGTATGGGTTTTGATATTCTGCTAAAGAATTGAAATAGACTACACATCAGCAAAAACAGGATCCTTTGTATCCAGAACTGAAAAAGTGACGGCAAGACAGACAATAGTTGTAGCTATCAGTTCAAGGAGTGTAGCCGAAAGTTATACTAATAACACCTTTGTATCCTTTGAATTTCACTTGTACCATTGTTGTTTTGGTTTCAATCAGTTACTTCCTGTTGCATAAGCTATACTAATCAATTCACTTTTAAATAATTTATAAATTGGGGATAAGTATTAAATTCACTTCCCTATTTGTTTAGTGTTGATTGAAAGAGCATAGTAGTTGGTATGGTGATAATAGTAGTGGAAGAAATCGTCTACTGTAGCCATGAGGGAAAGAGCATAGTAATGAGTGCTCCGTTAATAGCTGACACCAATTTTGATTTGGTTTCAATAATTGTGAGTGCTAGTTGATTGTTTTAAATAATTTTCAGGTTAGTTGATGATTTATTAGTATTAATTTACTTATTTCCTAGAATTTCCATTGATTTCTTAGCAGAACGAATTGACGTTGCTTTAGTCTCTTCCCTGGGTTGGTTGTAGATAATATGTTCTTTGGACTAGTTAGAGAAGAAATATGGGCTACATAGAGACCTCATCAACAACTAAACAAAAAGGACACAAAGGAATTAAAACAAATTAACAAATCTATCTTCTTCCTTATATAAACTCAAAACCAATATACCGATGACTATGATATCATATAGTCACTAATGTTAAAGTAGTAATAATGTTGTTTTGACCTAATGATATTCATTCCCACACTAGAATGTATACATCATAGTTTGCTTAATTTGTAAAGACCATTGAATACTAGCCCTTCTTTCTATAATAAAAAGCTTCGCTTATCATTTTTTCACTACTAATCTTTTTTTTTTTAATACCAAAAGTGCATACATCCATATGTAAACATAAAATTATGATCTCATTACACATTTCTTTCTTTTTATGTTGGGGGGGGGGAGGGGTGTTAGTTTCTTGTATATCAATTAAATTCAATTCGTTTAACTTTATGTTACCTTTCCAAACGATGTAATTAATATGCACCTTAAATGGTGGTAGAGTGGATATGAAACTTTGTGGTGAACACGATCCGGCAACAAATTCTAATGCAAAAAAAAAAAAATAATTATATAAATAAAATGAGAAGTAATATAATTCCTGATATGGGTTTCTGAGGTAAAGATATTAAAGGGAAAAGGACCAGACATGCATGTTGACCTATCTTATCTTGTTATCTATATAATATACTTATATTTTTTCTTGTGTGCATGTGTTTCATATATTTTGTAGTTGAGTGGTACAGGTGCCTCAATTACAATATTTTTCTTGTGAAGTTGTGTTAAAGAGGTGTGTAATTCTCACTTATGCAACTAATACTACTAAAGTTCGTATTGGAGTACTTGAAAAGGAGAAGCAATGAAAGAAGAAGTTAAAGAAGAGGTTGACGAGTCAGGAAAAAACTAGACCAAACCACTAAATAACTTTCCGAAACCAATGAACTTGTAAAATCTTTGTTGCAACGAATGAACTTTACAATTCCAGTATCCGTCAATGCTAATGTTGGAAAGGGAAGCAATAGTCGCGGTGGTGAAGATAGTGGTGAAGAAGAAGAAGAAGAAGATGATGATGATGATGATGATGATGATGGTCGTGATGATGATGATGATGATGATGATGGTGGTGGTGGTGGTGATCAACAAGAGAATTACGATGAGGATGGTGATGAGGATGAGGATGAGGATGAGGATGATGGATGATTGTTACACAAACAATGTTTGATGGTGTCATATGCTTTGCTTTGTGTTTTGGATTACTTTGAATGATGTTGAACTTTGTAATTTAAGTTCGAATGTTTGGTACTAAGTTACCTAGATTGGAACCTTATTTTGTTGTTATGAAATCATGAAGTTTGGTACTAAGGAACTTGTGTTGGGTGTTTGTGTTGGAACCATATTTGGTTATTATGAAACCATGAAGTTTGGTTGTTATGGATGTGTAATTATGTATTGTAATTTTGTAAATTTAGGGAGTTGACCACGTTACACATGCATGTTTCAAGCTTTTACAGAAAAATCGGCCACAAAAACAGTTACAAATTGTTTTCGATTATACCAAAATCGATCACAAATATGGTCACAAATTAGCAAAATTTTCAATGAAATCGGTCACAAAATCAGTCACAAAAAAGACAATCACAATAACGGTCGCAAATTGTATGATTCACATCAGTCATAAAATTGGTAATAATAACAATTCGGTCGCAAAGACAGTCATAAGTCACTCTCAATTTCTCCCCGCAAAAGCCGTATCAAAAACAGTGTCAAAAATATAGTCACAAATTCAGTCACAAACAGTGACTACACATTCGATCACAAAGGACGTCACAATTTGTGATCGAATCGATCACAAATTCAATTTTCGACCAAGGCTTTTATGGCCGCCGTATTCGGTCACAAGTGCGGTGACAAATCTCATTTGTGACCGAATTTTACTCTATTTGTAACCGCTTTTTCGGTCACAAATAGACGGTTTTCTAGTAAAGCTTGCATGATTATGAACAACCTCAAGTCCCACACACTTTCAAGCTTCACCAACAATTTAAACATCAAAATAACTCCTATTTCTATCAATATAGCATGATCAATAAACAAAATCAACATAATCAAAAATCAAAACCAATAATTAACAAGATAGGATTAGGGTTTACTCACTTTGTGTTTGAAGGAAGAGGTGTAAGTGATGTTTGATGCTTGTGGGAGCGTGACTGGTGGTTGTGGTGGTGGTTGGTGGCTATTTGGTGGCTAAAAATGGTGGTGATGGCAGCAAATTCAGTAGCTAGGGGAAGGAGGGGCTACCATGTGGGGGTGGAGGAGAAGAAGAAAGAGAGGCTTGATACTTTGTGATATTTTTACTTGGATGAAAATAATCTAAGTTTTACTTAGTTGAGTTTATATCTAAACAAAAATAGCTTAAGCCAAAGGAAATTAAATACATTCAATGGTCTTAGTTAAGAAAAATGAAGTAATAGCTTGTTGGGTCGGAATTGGGCCTAAATGAGTTAGGCCCAAAAGTACACTTTATGCGATTGAAATTTTTTGTAGCTCGAAATTAAATTTTTGTGATATTATAAAAATAATTTAACCTCTTAAACCATATTTATCAGGGCCTATTATTGATTCACCTGAAATTTTAAGATAATTAAAACCCGAATTGCAAAGTGAGCGTCCAAATGAATTCTCCCAATTTGGATGATTAAATGCGATAAACAAATGCAAGGAAATTAATAATGTGACTTAATAAAATAAATAATTATGATTTAGAGTCGGGCTATTACACCGTTGTTGTTGATTTTTATCATGGTGGAGATTGTTGAGATTGATAAAAATCAAGAAAGGAAAAATAAAAGTCAAAAAAAAGGGGGAGTGATATATGCTGCATACCTAGGCTTAGGGGAAGGGAAAAAAGTGCCAATGCATTTGCTTTACCACTATTTGTCAATGATGATAATTAATGGTATTGCAAAAAAGAGTATGGATATTGGACTTCTAAGCAGCAAGTTACATGGATGAAAGATTTGAGTAATTGATAAGCTCATAAGCTTTTCTCTATAAATGAGAACGGAAAAAGTTGATGGAAATACACGAAAAGACTACACAAGATACCGCCAAGGAAAATTTCAAGAGGGAGCTTGGTGAAAGTGGGTGAGTGTAGGGAGCAATTGGTAATTAGTTGTTTCGGAAAAACACTTCGGGTTAGGAGTGTAGGAAAGTTCTATCTGTAGATGTTGATAATTAGCACTTGTAAATTGAGAGAGTTATTTATATGTTGTCCTAAAATAGTGAAAATATAATTTTTCTCTCAAATTTCTTTGCGCTGGATTTTATTTATTTTTTCCGTTCTTAATATTTTTCGGATCTTACATGTTTAAAACCCAACAAAAAGGTAGATAAAAGCAAAAAAACTACATCAGTAAAAAGACAAAAAGGAAAGCAATTTTTTTTAAAAAAAAGGAAAAATAATATGATATGGCATCGCATAAGAAGCGACTGATAGATAGCATAAAGTATGGCGCTCTTGGGCTTACAATCTAATTTCTAACGATGCTAACCTAAGCATTTTAGTGGGCGGTATCCGCATTCCATTGACATGGTCCCAGCTCCTGCCTTCTACCTTGCAAAGTTGCAATTATATAACGGGCTAAACGAGTACAGCTGTGAAGAAATCAAATGCTACATTGATTATTAAAATTAAAGAAGCAAAGATATTCTCTGATCACCGTAGGGTTTTCAATCAAATACCAGATATACTAATCTTCGCGTGTTGTACGTAACTGTCTCTCCCAGCTCACATCCCCAACCCCAAAACTCTAGCCTCTAGATCCCATCTGCGAAATTGAGTTTGAGGGTGTCGAGCACTGGGCCACAGACCGAAGAGACCTGAATTCAATCACTAAGTAATCGGCACGACGACACGTCAGCCCCCCGTCACGATCGCCGCCGCCCACGGCAACCACATTCCGAGTACAAACCCTCACTCTACTTCTCCTGTTTGGTTTTCATTTCGGGCCTTTTTGCCTTTGATTGTTCATGCAATTGTATTTTTCTTTCTCGCCTTAGTGTTTCGCTAAATTGTTTTGACTTGCGTTATTGTGTTTGTATAGATAATTGTGTTTGTGCACCATGTCAAAGGCTGGAGCTTTGGATCTCGCTTCCGGTGTTGGCGGAAAGATCGAGAAGGATAGTGTTCTCTCAGCTGTTGAGAAGTAATCCCCCTCTTCCCTCCCCAAAACAAACTAATTGTTTCTCTAGTACATCGGAGCCTTCAATCTGTTCTGTCAATGTAAAATTGTTGATTGATCGTTGTTCTTTTGACTACGTTTGATAATCTCTCAAGTACGTCGGTTCAATTTCGAATAACGGCCCTCCCTTTCCAACCCAAACACGTTGGTTCTGCCAAAATGGGTGGCCTTTCCAAAAGATGAATTTAACTTTTGACCCATTATTGTCTTTATTAGCTCTCCTTTCTCTCATCAAATGTGGGTGTTCATGTTCAGGTATGAGAAGTATCATGTCTATTATGGAGGTGAAGATGAGGAAAGGAAAACTAACTACACAGACATGGTAATAAAGCCTAAATTACACATATGGTTACTTGTTTTGTGAAGTACACCTAGTGACTGTGAAGTGTTAACAATACTTAAGTTCTGTCATTCTCATTTAGTCCAATGTTTAGAACTACTTGCTTGCTATTATCATTGTAATTGGTTGTGATTGTTTTGTAATTGTTTTCTAACTAGCTACCTTTCTTGGATATACTTTGTTTTCAGGTCAATAAGTATTATGATCTGGTTACTAGTTTCTATGAATTTGGCTGGGGAGAGTCCTTTCATTTTGCACACAGGTAGTTTGTTGATGATTATTACCAATCACATAACTGAGTCTATTCACCTTGGTGTTGACTTGCCCTTCGCACCCTTCCCCAAACAATGCGCTTAATGCTATGTTTTCAGATGGAATGGGGAATCCCTTCGTGAGAGCATCAAACGTCATGAGCACTTCCTTGCTTTACAACTAGGCCTAAAACCTGGCCACAAGGTTGATTTTCCTTTTTTTTGAATTTTTTTTTTCCCTGCAGCAGACTAGATTCTACAATTAGAGTTATTATAAGGTCAATGTTATACCAATTTGGGCTTCTTTGACTTTCCTTAGGTGTTAGATGTGGGATGCGGTATTGGTGGACCACTCAGGGAAATCTCAAGGTTTAGGTGAGACCTTCGGCATATGTTGTAATCTCAATTCGGTCGTTATAACCTATAAGTTTCTTTCTGTTGTATATGCTATATGCTATATGCTTGTTATGTACCTCTTATATTTTCTTCAAGTGACCTCTGAGGAATATTATCTTTCTACTGTTCATATTTGCTGTGATTATCAATAGGCTTGCTCTAACCTATTCTTTTAGCCTTTAGGTATGGACTGTGGGTCCTTGTCTATATTTGATAGAGAATCAACTATTCTATTACTCAAGAGTAATGTCATTCTTTACAAATCATCATAAAAATTTTTCTCAAGTGGCTCATCCTCATCTTTGTTCAAATACATCAAACCTCTTTGTGCCCTTAGAACAGCAGCAGAGCCTTGTCTGGCCTTGTCGAGAATCTGCTTGATCAATAACTAGTCATCAAAATCATCTTGTCTCCATAGCAATTGGGGCTGCTGGCATTAGATGGTATTCTCTTTCTACTATTAGATAATGCTTTCTCTCCTCTGATAGCAGCCCATGGCATGGTACAGTCCTGAAAATCATTCCACAGTGTGCCATTCTTAACCAACCAAAGCACATTCACTTTCTCAGCTTACACAATGATGGAGATCCATCCGTGACCATGAATACCTACCCTCAAGGTGGTCCAAAACAATCAGATTCAATGGCTAAAGTGCAAAAAAAACATGCCTAGTTTGCCTTAGTCATTTTCAGCCTTCATCCTGTTTTCAGCCCGTGAACAAGTCCGGTTTTGTACACATTATTACGTGACCTTCCAATGGATATGATTGGGATGCAGGAGGCCTAACTTTAAGTTTAAGAAGTGTTCTTTCCAATAAGACCAATTGCAAGTCATTTGGAGGTCCTTTGCTACCTCAAATCAGCTGTTGAAGTCAAGTGCTCAAAACTGTTTCAGTTCTGCCCAGTTCTGGAAATGGGTCTGTTTGGACGACCAAAGCTCCTCCATTTGGACTGAAACTTTTATGGCTTGAAAGTGCATTAAAAATATTATCAAGTGGTCATAAAAAACCCTCAGCTAAATTACACACCTAAGGGGCTATTAACCAGCAAATTAAGGGAAGAAAATCCCTTTTATCCGGGTAAAGACAGCCAGCTGCATTTTGTTCTTTTTGAGGTGTTTTTTGCTCTTATCAAGGTTTAATCCACTTGCAAAGGTCATGATTAAATGCCTTGAAGCTGATTATGTCCTCCCAAGCCTCCCAAGCCGACAACTCAGCCTCAAGATCAACAATTAAGTGTTGTCAAGCCACGGTTCAATCTAACCGTTTTTGATGTTGTTTTGATTTTCGGGTTTTAGCCTAGTTTAGCTTCTAATTTGACTTTGTAAGCTGAATGCTTGTGTTTAGGAGGATTATAAGACCTCCCTTGCTGCCTTGTATGTTCAGTTAGTTGATGCGTTTGAATGAAGTTGAGCCTTAGCTCCTTTGAACTCTCAAAACTCTCTTCTAGCTTATCTCTATCTTTGGTCGGGTAGGGTGGTGATCTAGCAAGAGTTTTAACCTCTCTTTGGTGGTGTTTCTGTATCCAAGGAGTTATTAAGGGCCCTAGTACTAAACTTGGTGGTGTTTCTGTATCCAAGTGAGGTGCTAGATTCGGTTTCACTCACAAAACTATCCTAGTTTGAGCTTGTGTTTACAAAGGAAGCTTGAATCCGTTTGTTCTCCTTACATTCTGATTTGGTTTGCTTTGGTTGTTCCCCTTTGAGGTACATCACACAAGGAGCAGAAAAACACATGCAGCAGCATTAAATCCTCCTGCATATCTTTTCAATCTCACAATTTTAAACCCACAAGCTAGATCCGTCAATTGTCTCAAACAATCAGTTGCAATCCCAAATCAAACCAGATGAGCACAACCAAAAGCAGGTCTAACATATCAAATTCGCAATAACAAAAACTTGCAAACCCTAAATCCTAAATGAAAATTTGAAGAACAAAAAAAGTGGGCGATTGCTTCTTCTTACCTCCCAAGCTTGAAATGAAGGATATCCATTATCAAAATGAGAAGAAGGATAAAATGCAACAGATCATATATCAGAGACTTGAAAGATAACCTAAGTGAAAGCAGCTGGAAAATCCATCAATGGGGCCTGAACCTTCCAATGTGGCATATGCTGATGAATTGGAAGGCAAACTAAGGTACTGTAATAGTTCTTTTGGGGTTCTGTCTATTGTAACAATCTGCATCTCATGGTATTTTTTCATTCTATGGTTTTCAATAGCAGCATCTTCTTACTCATTTGGTTTATTGAGTGTTATTCGGTAATTCCAATGTTGTTATACTTTTACTCTTCATGCCACTTTTGCCTTATTGGGCTGAACAGCTAGGTCTTATTGTGAGTTGTAATTCCTGTGGTGGGTGGAGTATGTCTAAAACGTGATGTTTGCATATAATGTGAAATGTCTTGGGAAGTTGCCCACACCTTAGTCCTATACTATTTGACAACTGTTTTTGCATTATTTGTTCTGAGAATTAAATTGCTGAATATCTTGCAGCTTAACATCCGTGACAGGATTGAATAATAACGAATATCAAATTACCAGGGGAAAGGTAGATTCATACTCTCTTCCTTTTTGTCTCTTCCTTTTCTTTTCCTTTTAAAATAAAAGGGTGCAAGCTCCCTCTTCTTTCCGGAAAGTCAATATGTTGGTTCGGAACTTTCATGTTAGATGTCAGTGGCTTTCTCCTTTATCCCAAGTGCTAGGTTTTCCAATATGCATTTGGGGAAAAAAAAAAAATTATATTGTTGAAGGTGCATGATCTGTCTGCGGACAACTTTGACGGCATTGGCTTGGTGATATCTTATTTTGGCTGGCAGCCTGTTATGACTCCGGACATCCGTACTGCCTCGAGAGTCTCATCTAGATGGGCTGTGGGGGGTCAATGAAGCAACCTTACCTTGAGTTGTGAATAGGCAGCCTTGTGGTGAATTGTAGATAGGCTGGTCCCCTTAGATTAAAAACCAGTTTTGACCTTGACTGCCTGCTAATCTACAAAGATGAACCAGAGGAGCTCAGATAGGCATTTTGCTTAGTCCATTATAATCCAAGCTGAAAAAATTGCCTAGAACTGGGTTTCTCTGGTGTTGATATATACAATTGATGAGTCTTTAAGTTTTTAGATTACTAGAAACGTTTGAAACTTGCAAAATTTTGGTTTCATGATATAGAGATTCTAAATTTGAATTTGAGCCTTTTATGCATTTCAGGAACTGAACCGGATTGCTGGGGTGGACAAGACATGCAATTTTGTGAAGGTAAGTACGACCATATTTGTAGTGTTTGTGTAAACAGTGCCCTGAACTATTCTTCAGACATCATAAGTTAAAATGTCATCTTCAACAGTGTTATTTTAGCTAGGGTAGTATGTACATATGTTGTCGAAATATTCCAACTTCTGAACAGCTCATGATTCAGGTTTAATACACTGTGCAGGCTGATTTCATGAAAATGCCATTTCCTGACAATTCCTTTGATGCAGTGTATGCAATTGAGGCAACCTGTCATGCTCCAGACGCAGTATGTCTTGCTGATCATTCATTTGTTAATCTTTAGGTTTACTGATTACTCATAGCATTAACATTCATCCCATTCACTGCATTCGGATTGTGGCGGTTTGGTCATTCTTAGTCTTTCACTCCTCCCCCCTCCCCCCCCCCCCCCCCCCCCCCGGTTTTGGTTGTTTGAACCCCTTATTGTGCAAAAGGTTGGGTGCTATAAAGAGATATTCAGAGTGTTGAAGCCTGGACAACATTTTGCTGCATATGAATGGTGCATGACAGATGCCTTTGATCCCAATAATCAAGAACATCAGAAAATCAAGGTATGTTACCAGAGACCTACTGTTGAATACTGACAGTTTGCTCTGAGGTTAATGATATCTATGGTGAGATTTCATAAATGCAGGCAGAAATTGAGCTTGGAGATGGCCTTCCTGACATTAGATCAACAAGAGAGTGCCTTGATGCTTTGAAGAAAGCAGGCTTTGAGGTTGGCAGTAGACACATTCTTTATGTTGTAATTTTTTCACAAATTCTCATAGTTGACTGATATGTATAATAAACGGGATTATATTCTATGTTTTGAAGGTTATTTGGGAGAAAGATCTTGCTGTTGACTCACCAGTTCCGTGGTACTTGCCTTTGGATAAGAATCACTTTTCTTTAAGTAGTTTCCGTCTGACTGCTGTTGGACGCTTCGTCACCAGAAACCTGGTAAGAGAAACATGGCAAAGGTGGAAAATTATATTTAGGGTGTTTGACAGAGTTTTTTTTTTTAATTTTTTTTTTAAAGAGTATTCTACCAGAAGTCAGGAGTTTTGGGCAAAGCGGCCATTCTGCTAAAATAGTTTTTTTGGATTTGCCTTTGGTTCCATAAACCAAATTCTCAAAAGCTCAAACCATTAATTTTTTGATATTATCTTTTTATCTTAATCTTTTCTCACAAACAATTTATTTACTAAGTACTTTATCCCATACCATGACAGACAGACCGGAATTGTGTTGGCTATTTGCTACTAACTAAGAGCCAATGGCACTTTGCCAAACGTCCCTTTTATGTCTGTCCGTGTGCAATCCTTAACTATCGTGGCCTCGTCTTCATAACACAGGTTAGGACTCTCGAGTTCGTTGGGCTCGCCCCCAAGGGGAGTCAGAGGGTTCAATCTTTTCTTGAAAAAGCTGCAGAAGGACTTGTTGATGGTGGAAGGTGAGCTAATGTTCAATTTGTGTTGACATTGCTATTCGTTCCCCCACCCCCAACCCCCCCGGGTTGTGTGAGACGTCTGGTTCTTTGGGCCTAGCTGGATTTTTTTTGGTTATTATAAGATGTTGTTTCTCAGTACCAAATTAGTGTGCTCTCACATGCGTGCATATATGTTGGCTGATCTGAATGTTTCAGGAAAGAGATATTCACACCTATGTATTTCTTCTTGGTTCGGAAGCCTGTTGCAAATGACCAGTAGCATTTAGACGTGGAAGTTTATCTACTTAGCTAGAGTGAAATCTAGTCATTTCTTCTTGTTTCTCTGTTTCTTTTTATTTGAGGATTAATAGTTCTATTTTCTAAAACAATAATGGTGGTTTTGCAATTCCATCACCTGCTCTGGTGATTTTGATCCTGGACAATTAGCTTTTCATATTGTTATGGCCTGATTTCCGCGTTCAGACAGCTGCATTTTGAAGCGGGCATTTGTGGGTTCCATTCCTTGTATTTTTTATTTTTCTTTTTATCTTCATTGCGGACAATATAAGTAGAATTCTTAAAAAAAAAGAGCTGCCTAATTATTATATTACTTACAATTTCAAAAAAAAAAAAAAGAGAAAAAAAGTTGCAGTGTGAAGTGTTGCACGGTAGTGTGTGAGGGCTAGTGCAGTCATTTGAATAATCAAGAACCTTGTTTGCTTTTAAGGTGTATGAATATAAATATGATACTCCTATGATAAGCAAAATACGATAACAACTACTACTTTCAATATGGGCTTCGAATTTGTGAGAGGACTACTGGGTAACTTTTTTGCAGTGTGGTTTCGGGGTGGAACGCGGACCCCATAGTTCCACTTGTTAGGAGATGAAAGGTCAAGGAAAAGCATGCCATGCGGGGAGACACACAATCGTTCTCCCCCTGGGCCACCTTTTTATTTTTTAATATTTTTGTGTATTTTTTTTGAATAAGTAAATAATTTTTAAATGATTTAAAAAGTAGATTGTGTGTTATGAGTTGGGTCCATAATCAATATTTTTATCAGATGATTAAAATTGGAGTTTCATAGATTGGAGAAGTGATGGAATGCAAGTTTCAAAATTGTGAAATTTTTGCTGATGTGGTAGGCTAAGGTTCCAATGGCCGGAAATGCTCTTACTTCTATAGACAAGATTGTATGTAGAGAGAATCTATAAAAAGAATAATTAAAAAGAACAAAAGCCATGTTACTGAAAATGCCAACTATACATGGAAACTTACGTTTGTGCTACTATTATTCATTTGAATAATAGAAAGCTTTTATTTTCTTTTAAACTATAATATAATTAATAATACATTAACACTCCTATAAGGGTGAGGATACATGTAAACTGAGGCAATATGTTATGCGTATCCTTGAATTCAGGACACAGACAAATTAAAAAAAGAACATAAAGCATCATGCGTGCGGTTACCTTTGTAATAGTGTGATACCAAATGCTAGAGAGCACTCCATAGCAAGGAGACGATCTATGCGCTCTTCCAAGATTCAATTCTTAAACCACGGATTATAGGTAGGGTTAGATGTTAGGTAAGTTCTGAACTCTGCTCCCCTCTCGTCTAATAATAGAGACAAAGCAAACTCAACATAAGTACATAGAAAATAATATCACTGAAAATGCGGCCAACCTTAACAATGAAATGTTTCTTCTTCAGCTTGGGAGCGTTTGTTTTGGGCAATAAGATATGGCTGTAAACTGTAAGAAAATGTAAGAAGTTGAATAAGTTATCCAAACGGTAAAGAAACTATAAGGATATATGTGAACATATTGTTAAATTATTAAAGCGTTGTATAAATATAAATTTAAAATATGAATGCATGATTATTGGTTTTTAATGTATGATTTGTGAAATAATTTATTTCATGAAAGTAGATTACGTGTAATATGTTAGTATTATTTATGAAATTAATTTTATGCCATCATTAAACAAATCATTTTCTAACATTATAGAAATAAATTGTGTTTTTCTACGACTATCGTTTTGGGTGAGAAGAAACAATATTGAAGTAACATAATTAATGAAAGTAAACCTTTAAATAAGTCAGTTAAATAACAATAAAATATATTCAAGGCCACAAATTTATAGAACCAAATATGTTCTACGCTTGAGGTGGAAAATATGGTCTGTCTGACAATCGAGAGAACATTTAGAGTGGTGAAGGGGAGATGGAAAATATTGGTGAACAGAACGCCTTAAATGAAACTGAGCGGCAGGTTGAAATAATCATTGTTTGCTATCTCTTCACAATTTTATTATTTTGCATAAAACGACATAAACATTCTCAGCAAAACCAAATGTGGATAAGCCATGCAACGTTCAATTGTGCCATGATAGCAGCCAAATTTCCATGAATAAACTTAGGGTTCAAGTAATTAAACTGCTTTTGTCACGTATGGTTTGACTATTTGCATAAATGATTCACGTCGAAATTCAAATATGAATGCAATTTGTGTTATAATTTTAAAAGCATGTTAATTTATTTTCTTCAATAATGGCATATATAATACACATCGAAACTCAAATATAATTCACGTCATTAAATTTTGTTTTTATGTTTATAGAGATATTAATATACACAGACTTTCCACATCGGTAGTATATAAAAAAAATATATGCATAGTTCCATAGATATGAGAAAAGAATAAACGATAAGTTGAATGTTATAAAAAATTACACAAGGAGATGTACGGAGATGTAAAGAGATAAAGAAGATATAAAGAATTGTAAGAATTTTGTTAAAGATGTAAGGAGCTATAAGAAGTTATCAGAAAATGCAAGCTGTAGCCCAAATGCTCACAATCACAAAAGATGACCATAGTAATGACAGATAAACAATGTCCTTCAACAATAGTATTCCTGAATCCCAAGTTGATTACCTCCTAAACAACAAACCTACATACTCGAGCCGCCTCAAGTTCTAAGCCCGCAAAACTGGAATGGGTGCCGGATAGCAAAATGTTGCGCGCATGGTCTCTAATAATTAACACTCATTCATGACCCATCTCCCCGATCTTAGGCACGTTGAAATTAACATTGACCAAACTTGCACTTGGCGCCATTGAACCGTTCTAGACCTTGTCACTTGGCAGATGCAGCTTCTCATTGGAGTCTTTGTAGGCTCATACAAAGGAAATAGCACTAGACGAACCTTGAAGCACGTTGATTTCCTATGAAATAGCAATGAGCTCCCCCTAGTCACAGCAAAATGTTAAACGCTTGTTTATCGACCAACGAATTGAACCTGCTCCTCTTCCCAAATTGCATCTGCAAGTGGGCACTCTCAACAATGGAACAAAGATAAGTTTTGTTCAACCCAAAATTGGGACACCAACTGTTATTTGGGTAATATTAAGCTTGCCTTTATTTGAGTGTTCGTTTTCCTTTTTTTCGATTTTTCATGCCAGTAATGATGGTTGATTCAGTTTCCAGAGTTTTCTTGATTGGACATTGCATCTTTTGGGGTCTTTCCCTTCATTCTTATGATGGTTCTTCCCCTAATTTGCACTTTTTGGGGTTTAATTTCTTTAAGGAATCTCTTAACACTTTTCAACCTTATCAAAACAGGAGATTGTCTATTTCAATTTTTAAACTTTACTGAGCTTTTTGAGCCTTTCCACCCCTTTCTCAATCTTTTGCCATTTCTACACATCAATGACTCACAACTACAAGGACTAGAGGTTCACCCGGTCTCACCACTCCTATTCCTCCTGACCCTTACTAGAGAATGTTAACCAATTATGTTGCTTAGTATAATATGGAAGAAGTTTATAGTGAAAAGGAGAAGAGGGGAAATGCAAGGCGTCTCTTTAGGAAGAGTTCCCTCAACAACTTGTAGCTCTTTGGCTTTGTTAGAGAGGGCAACATTTACAACCATTTGAGAGCCAACATCATGTAAAACTGGTCCTGCTTCAGAGACTAGTGTGTCTAAGTCATGTCGTGCATCTTTCTCCCAACCTTTCCCCTTTTTAAAGGGGACATCTTTTATTTGATTGTGTGACATCATGGTCAGTGTCCCATAAATAAGGTTGAAGAAAGGGCTACTGGGGCCATTAGAACTGATTACCCATGTATGCAGGAGGGCCCTCCTAGGATCTTTGGAGATTTGGTTAGCATTCCACCCCTTTCTCCCAAAGATCATACTCCTTCTCCTTATCGTTATCCTCTTTGCCTAGCACCATCCCCAAATTTGTCTCTAGAGTGGTGGTTCTTGCTTCAAACGAGTCACGAACCTCTATGGTGCCTGATGGAGAATGCTCCAGTAGGATGGCAGTGAAAGAAGGTTTTGGTCTTCGCTAGCCATTTGAAAAGGGAATTTAGCAAAGCTGCTATTGGTGAAGAGAGCAAGGAGATGACTCCCACACTCTCTCCTATATAAGCCTTGCTCTAGGCTCTATGTGGGATGACGATGCTCATTCTTTTTCCAACTCCACTTCCTCCTTCTCTAGCACTTAGATTACTATTCACACCAAGGAGGAGGATGTGGAAGAGGCTGAGGACAGAATCAAGAGGCTTCTATTAGAGCTGAAGGAAAGGAGGAGATAAGAAGAAGATGAGAGAAGAATGGCAGAGAGAGTTTCAGACCAGGTCCAGAGGGAATGATAGGAGAGAGAAAGAGAAAAGACATTGCTTTAACCACAGTTGGTGCTAGAAAAAGGAGATCTTACTTCATGACAATGAAATTCTTAGCACAAGCGTGCCCTGCTCATTCAAGTCCTTCTTAGGGATTTAAAAGAGTCTGAATACGATAGACTCTTCAGTTGTTGAGTGTCTTAATCTTCTTCTTTTCTTGGTGCCCACTCTAAGCCTTCTGAATTCTCTTATTCTTTTGAAAGGAGTTTTTCAGGCATGCAAGCTCATGACTTTGAACTATAGCTTAAACATCTTTTCCATCTCATAAAAGAAGAAGGGCTGATTAGCTAGCCTAATTACTAGGAATTTATATAACAAGGTTTTGTGTATTGAACTCTTGTGTGTCTCCTTTAGGAGAATTTGATTCCTCTTAAGTTATAATTCATTCCTACGAGATTTATGTCATCAACCTCATGGTAGTGCTTAACTCAATTTTAGGAATTTTGCTCCTCATAAGGCTTATTTTGGCTTTCATTGAATCAAGTAAATGTCTTAGGAGTTCTTCTTTTAAAATATTTTTTTTGCTTTTGCATGCAATTATCTTATTTATACACATATTAAATGGTTCACAATACACATTAAAACATATAGGAAATGTGAAGACTGTTTTATTAATCCTACTGGAATTTGACGTATTAATCCCAGGAAAATGCAAAATTTTCGCACTGGTTACACAGCTTGCCTAGTGCATTCATGAAACAGGAATATGATGTAGTGGAAATCTATGCATAGTAGCATCTAAGATTGTCCATATCACAAGTGGTTTAAGCATCCTTGCCCCTTAATGTGATAAGTTTGTAGGCACCTAGGAATATGACCTCCTTGATGTTTTATTGTCCTTCCCAGTTTGGTTCTAACTTCCCAAGGTGCTTTTCAATAGCTTCCATTCTTCTTAGACTAGATCACCATGCTTTAAGGGTCAATGATTTACCCTCCTATTGTATATCCTAGTGGTCCTAGCTTTGTATAGCTCAGTCCTGATTGTAGCTTCTTTCCTAACCTCTGTTAGTAGATCTAGGGCTATAGTCTACCCCATTTCATTCTATGGTGGCTCATGTCCTTTTACCCTAAGATTGGTTTCTTGAATTTTTGTATGTATTAAGGCTACTGCACCATATGCAAGCATGAAAGGTCTGTGACCTGTTAAAGTCTTCACAGTTATTCTTAAAGATCATAGGAACGCAGGTAGCTCATCTACCTAAATCCCTTTAGCATTCATATTTCTTCGACAAGGCCTGGATTATCTATTTGTTAGTGACTTCTACCTATCTAATACTTCTAAGATCTTGCAACTGAAAGGTTATAAAGGGAAATTCCTAATCTTCGTAGTATTTCTTCATCCTTTTGCCAATGAATTGCCTTCCGTTATCCGTAACGATGGACCTAGGGAATGCATACCATATGATCACATCTTTTCACAAAAAATCTATGACTTTCTTCTTTGTGGTACTTGCCACTAGCTTAGCTTCTACCCCCTTGTAAAGTAATTCACGACCACCAATAAGTACTTTGTTTATCTTGTAGTTTGAGGAAAGGGACAAAAGATGTTCATGCCCTGCCTGGCAAAGGGAATAAGCTCCATAATTATACCTAGTACATCTATTATGGGGGAGCAGAGTTGGAATTTGTCACATTTTCTGACATAGTCTAGTGCATCTCTGAGCAAGGTGGACTAATAGAATCCTACTCTCAATACTTTTTTTGCTAGCACTCTACCCCCTACATGTGATCCAAAATCTTATTTATCAATATCTTTTTTGATGTACCTTGCTCTTTCCTAGGTCATACACTTCAATAGAGGTTTTGCATATCCTCTTTTATACAGGCCCCTTGAAATAGGCAATACCATGGTGCCCTGCTTCTTAGCTTTTTATCTTCTTTTGTGTTATCCAATAGTTCTTCATTCTCCAGAAAATCTATAATTGTCAAGAACTAGGAGTTATCCACTTATGTCACACATACCTCTTTCGGATCTATGCTTTTGTGTCTCATAACCTCTCGAAGACTGATCCTGTAGAGTAGTATGGGCTTAACTTGCCAACTTCCTCGGTGTATCTTCTTAGTGGTTGTCCAATCTTCCTATGTGAGTTATCTCAAATTGTAAGAAGTTTTTGGTGGATTCTTTGACCTTAGCTAGGTACTTTACCATATGATTTTCTTTAGCTTCAAGCTTTCCTCTAATATGAATGACCACCAATTGTGAGCCACTAAAACCCTGACATTGCTGGCTTCAGGTCTTACATATTTTCAAGCTCGCTATGATGGCTTCGTATTCTTCCTCATTATTAGTGGCTAAGAACACAAAACTTAGGGCATCCTCAATTTTCTTCCATTCTAGAAAGATCAAGATTAATCTAACCTGTCACTCACTCTGTGTAGAGGATCTACCTACATAGACTATCCATTAGTGTGATTTTGGGTCCAAGTCTTTATTCTTGGACTTATGCTCTGCCAGGAATCTAATAGAGCTTGTGCTTTGATTGTTACCCTAGGTCTACGTTCTATGTCAAACTTTGATGGTTCACTACTAGATTAACATTTTTCCTAAACAGTCATATTTTGCATCATCTTCTTTAGTGGTTGATTAGTTAAAACCTTAACTGGTTGAGCTTCAAAGTAGGTTCTCAACTTTCTTGCTATCGTAAACCTGGCTAGGACTAACTTTTCTATATTTGGATAATTGAGCTCTCGACTTGTCAAAGCTTGGCTAACAAAGTAGGAATCAGATTCCTATTTTCCTCCCTTATTGAGCTGTACTTATAGCTACTTATGATGCTGAGAGGTATATATAGAGGTCTTCTCTAGGGTTGGGCTGGATAGGGAAGGTGCAACACTCTACCCCCTGGGGCTATTGATGTAGTTATTTCTAAAACTTTGAAACAAAATGAATAGAGTTATGCCTAAAAATTGAGCATAACTTAGCCTTAAAGGCTCGCATTAGATACCTGTAATAATAAAATGTAAAGAATACCGCTAACAAGCTTGATGGCTATACACATGAGATCACAGCTTCACGGGCCACGCGCCGGTGTACATAAGCTATAAAGCCGAATAAAAGAGAAGAAAATAAAGATAAAGCTCAACGAATCACATGCCCAGAGCACTGGGGTTACATCCCCAAAACAAAACTTAACTCCAACCAACAAAACAACTTACTATTTAGATAATTGGCTCATATAACCATTCAGAGCGACTGCTATTTAATATACATTACCTACATTATAGTAGTTAAGTTACATATGCTCTAGAACTTACAAATACATCATATTACATCATTTAACTCATAAATCTATGTATATTTACATATGGA
The DNA here is from genome assembly GCA_029747015.1 of Carnegiea gigantea. Classification (NCBI taxonomy): domain Eukaryota; kingdom Viridiplantae; phylum Streptophyta; class Magnoliopsida; order Caryophyllales; family Cactaceae; genus Carnegiea; species Carnegiea gigantea. The sequence continues at coordinate 21,801 of JAKOGI010002047.1, read as the reverse complement.
TCCTTTTTCAAAATAAAAAAGGAGGTTATGTCTGAGGACTTCTGCATGTCTTTTCAAGAATTTAGGGAAAAAAGGGGAATAGAGAGGAGACGAGCTACCGCATGCTCAGTGAATGATTCTCAACCCCACAAAAGTAAAACAGCTTGCATACAATACTTTGAAGTAGCTTTTACACACAAATAAATATTTAATATCACATATTAAATAAACAAGGTCATCCATATCTAATAATATCCTAATAACCCCCAAAATTCATATGGCATTCTTTTCCCTTCTTAGTTCAATGAATGAAAGCCTTTATGTTGATTAACCTACAACTCTTATATCTTAGCAATGACAACCACACATTATACTTACTTGACATCACATAATAGGCATACATGACCTAATAGCAAGCTGACTCATGCTAAGAACTAGGCATTAGAATAATAGGCCGTTCAGTTCACACGTAAGCACTTAACATCAAAGAGTTCAGTTGGAGTTACCAGCTGGATTTTTTTTAGTAAGAAAATGGGATTTAATGCATGAAAAGGCTAGAACCCTTATTTAAACCAAATTAAGCACTTATTAAATAATTTCTTAACAGAAAACTCATTTAGGATTCCACAAAAACCTTTTTGAAGAGTACTTGCACTTTTCCGAACATTTGCATTAGCATAGTCCCCAAATGCGGACTTTTCAACTCATAGTAACTGAGAAATCACTTTCTGGGCATCGGATTCACATGTTAGTGCTCTCTTCAAGTGAGTCTCATAACTCATGTTTAGGTATCCCCGGGGCCTCTCATAGTCAATGGACTTTTACCTTCATCAGGTTCTCATTTCTGGGTCTACTCTCTAGAAAATTAGGGTTCCTACATACCGAGTTTGCTCCCTAAACTTATGTCCAAATAATTAGCACTATCCTCCTAGCCCAAAACATTTCAAATGCATCTCCTGTTCAACACATTTTACATCAAAATTCCCATTGTATCACAACAATAGAATTTTCATTTTCAAAAAGGCTAAAGTGAGGTGATTAGAAACGATTTGAAAACTTTAGAGTTAACGCAGGACATGACCTAAGATATGAAGCTATGGAGATCTAGGATTAATGTTACAAACTTTAGGTAACATGTTTCTCACCCTTTCTATAATTCTCGAGGGTGCTTAAATTGCTGATGCTTGGAGTTGGCTATTAGTTAATGTGTCTTTCCAGTCCTGACGTATGCTCATTTTGATTATTAAGTGACTTGATGATTTTGGTGGTCCGTCATGTTTTATTTTATTATCTACCTTAGCTATGTATTTTATTTTATCAAATGATTTTCAACTGTAAAATATTTTCTCAAAGTTTTTTTGTGGGTCTATTAGAATCAACCTCTTAGTAGGTAGTGATACCTGCAAAAGTAAGACCGCTTATAATTGGATCTCCCCAAACCTCTTGCAAGCGGTCCCACATTAGGAGGTTGTTATTGTTGGATTAAAAAATTACTTCATGTCTGCCCATTGTTTTTTGATGGGATACTTTTTGATCTTTTCTTGCTTGGCTTGAATTTGCTCAACTGGATAAAAAGATATTCTATATTAATCCATGCGTCAACTTGCACTTGGATCTCGTGTGGAGTCTTTACTTTTAATATTCCCATGTTTCTCAATCTTTTTTTCATGTGTCATTATGTAACCTGTTTGTGGCTTGTTTGCACTCAAAATACCATATTTTTACTATACGCTTGTACTTAATTTATGCTCAAAATAAATATAAAATTAGAATTTTTATTTGATTTGATTTTGTTTTATAGGTGTTGAAAAAATCAGAAAAAAATGAAAAAGATGATGAAAATCTTGAAGCAAAGAGTGGGGCTGGTCTCAATTTATTCGGCCTATTTTCAGTAAGAAGCCCAGCATCAGAAAGGGTGAAAAAAAAGAGAAAATAAATCACAAAAAAATCCCACTAGCCGTCGATCCCGTGCCCCGCCTCGCGTGACACCACCTCCCTCATGTTATTCCTGACTCTCTCTCCCCTTTCTCAGCTAGCAACCCTGAACCCCTCAATCTCACCTCTTAGTTTTCTCTCTGTCTCTTCAAACCATCCGTTGATCGCCACCATCTTAGCGCCATCTTCATCGACCAAGGCCACGCTAGCTCACCACGGCCATCGCAACATCGTCTTCACTGTCCACTTTAGGCACGAAATCAAGGGTCGCAATTGAAGATGGTACCAGTATAAAGGAATGGCAGCGGCATGATTGGAGTTATCAATCGAGGTTTCGGGTTTAATTTTCAGTAGCTTTAGAGTATATTTTAGGGTTTAAGTTTAAGTTTTCATTCCCTTTTGATTTTGAGATCTGTTATTTAATGTTCAAGTTTCATGTAGTTAATGTTTGATTTCATCAATTTGGAGTGCAAATTCATAGTTTTGAATGTGCTAGCGTACTAATTTTGGCATTTGATTTCGATTAATAGCAATATCGTATCCCCTGTTTTTCAAGTGTGTGGATTGGCCTTTTGTCTCTTCTTCCTTTGTTCTGTTTTGGGTTCACTTTGCTTGGCTTTTGTTTTGATGATTTTATGCTGGAATTTGCATGAAATTGGAATCTGGGTTGCTCTGGGCTGTATTCGAACCTTCGTTCCCCTATGTGTTCCCGAATCTACTCGATTTTTCGATTCGTTCTGCCTGGGTACAGGACATGAACTTGCTGCAATTGAAAGCTTGGGTTGAGCTCTTGATAGAGAAGGGATACCACGGTTCTTCATGTTCTGGGTTGCTCTTGGCTAAGCTCGAAAGCTTCCTCCCCTCTGCTCTCTGCCTTCTCTGTTTAGTTGCTGTTCTGGAATGCTGAGTGATGTCAGTTTAGGTTTTGTTGCTTATGCTCTGTTGCTTTGTTTCTTCTTTGTTTGTGTGCTGAGTGATTTGGTTTGTTTGGTGTTGCTGGCTGATTTTCTCTATTGCTATTTTGTAGTGATTAGTGATGATAACGCTCGTGCTGCTTCAGCTGCATTACATTTCTTTCGTTTACTTTTTGGTAAAGGTGCTTCGCTCATGACTGCGTCATTCACTCATTTGCATAGGTTAGGTTAAAATTGATATGCTTTCTTTTTCTTAGTCAGTTAAATGGCATTTTATGTTCTGCTTGAATAAGTGGCTATTCATATTCGCGTAGTTCAGTTATGTGCTTATTGAAGACTGATTATGAGCAGTTTAGGCTCTCTAGATTTGGTTGATTATAAGTATGGAGTAGTAATCTAGTATAGCGCTTCCTAGTTTTCTTAGTTATAGTCTAATCAAATTTTGATTATGTTAGATTAGTTTATTTTCATAGTTAGTGACCCAAATTCATCCTAGTTCCTGAGAAGACGACCCTCAAGTGTTACAGTGAAAACTGTACACTTGTGGCCGCTAAATTTACATTCAAATATCTCAGACATGGCTTGTCAAACTCTTCCTCATTTTCTGCAGTATCCTCTTCAAGTACGTCCAAGGTCTAAGATTATCTTCAGAAATTTTTTCTTCAACCAGGGAGCTAATTTTGGTATATCCATGGAGGAATTTTGAATATCCTCAAGTAATGGAGAGTGTGGCGGCAGCTTGTCGATATGAAGAACTTTGTCTCCTTGGCAAAGACCTTCTTCATGAATGGAAACTTGAATGTTTTCTACTTTTTCAACATCTTCTAATTTTTCAGTACTCAAAGCGACGCAGTTGAGTCACTGGTTTCTTCCTAAAATGCCATATTGGATACACCCACTTCTTGGACATTTTCATAATTGGAATCAAATGTCATTTTTGACATTCTTGGACTTCCCCACGTTAGCTTGATTAATCACTCCCTCGTTCGGATACTTTCTGTAATTTCATGCATTCTACATCATATTTTCTGCTTCTACCCAAGGGGTGATATACCACAATTCATCATCTGACGCTCTTGGTCTTCACCACCTTGATTAATCACACTAGGGGTACTTCTATAACTTTGTGCACTCTACGTTTCAAATCTTCTGCTTCTATCCAATGGATAATATACCATAATTTATTCATCTAATTTTTTATGTTTATACTTGGAACATATCACCTTTAATTCTCTCTAATCTCACATGGTGACTTTAATTGTCTTGCATGCTCCCATGTAACACCCTGATAACTAACAAGTGCTTAATTACTGTAACGGTTTAAATTTTCCAAACCATGTAATTAATGCTAATTAGCGCAGTGAGCTGTAAAAGTCACACTTGTAATAAATGGCTATCTCATAATGAAATTAATTATTAAATGCATTGAAGCATAGATAATTATATGAATACATATATATATTGCAGCGTAGATACACGTTGATGCATGTATAGAACATATTTTCGGTCTGAAAATTTGTTGATTTACGTCATGATTAAGGAAAAAAGAAAATGGGAAAAAGAAAGGGAAATTTATGCGATGGGTAACTATCTATTTGTATGGTTCATAATTAATGCATGAGATAAATCTAGGCATAAAAGAAGCATGTGTTAAATTTGATAAGACCAAAAAACAAACCAAAAAAATAAGAGGGAGAGAGAGGAGGGTGGGCGTATAGTAGCGAAAAGGGAGGGGTAGGTCTCCATACTTGGAAAAATTCAACAAAGAATTCAAAATTTTTCAAGCCTATCGGCATGTCCGACCACCACTTGCGGACGCCCCACCAGTCGCCACCAGTCATCCCTGTCCTTATTCTTTCTCCTGCTCGACTGCCATAAGGGCAGGGGGCGGCTGCCCCTGCTTGTCTGCCGCTAGCTAGAGGTGTCTGCCACCACTTCGCTGCCGGCCAGCCAGTCCACAACCACAACCACCTCTTCCACCTCCATCTACGCCCACTTTCACCCATCTTCTTCTTATAGGTAACTCACTTTACCTCTTTCTAAGTAAATTAAATCTCATAATTTTGTATCATGATGGTTATTAATGACAAATTATGTTATATGATGATTAATTTGTGCAAATTGGCTAAGTTGAGATGGGTAATTGGATAGCTCATGATTAATTGATTTGAGATGTATGTGGTAGTGGTTCTTGTAGCACATTTGTACTAGTGTGGAGATTAAATTACGAAGAATTGGCGACTTAGTTAATGTATATATAAATGCTTCGATGAGAGTTTTGGAGTGCTTCAAGCGATTGGTTGTTGATTCTCTAACGTGATTAGAATTGTGAATGGGTGATTGGATTTTGGAATTCTATGTGGTGATGGGTAAACTAGGACTTTTGAGTTTAATGTCTAGCTAAGTGTATTCATGGACAAATGAGGTTGTCAAGAAGGTAAGCCAAACCAAGAATTAAGTATTTATGTAGTTAATGGCCCAACTGCGATTTTTTTTCCTTAGAATGAGTCGCGTTAGTGTGGTAAGCTAGGATAATTAAGTGGTTTATACTCCAAACTAGTGAATTATGGAACCCTTGAGATTGAAATGGCTAAATCAAGTAAGCAATGGGATGTGAAACTAGTCATTTGCACTTTGGTGAGTTCAGCAAGAAAATTTCAAGATTAACTGTGTAAAAAAACTTGTACATTGAGTAGGTGAAAGAGGTGGGTAAGAAGTAAGTGGTTAATATGAATCTCTGAGCTTGATTTAGTCAAGTAAACCAATTAAGAGCCATAAGAGTTGCTAATTCATTTACTTACGTGAAATTAGAAGTGCATTGGGCTAAATTATATTTATGAAGAGATCGAATAATAACATGTAAAACAACGAATTTTGAGCATGAGATAAAAATAGGACCTTCATGGACTTAGGTTTCAAATCACTGATTTAAAGTAACTTGGTAATGGAGTTTATGGAATATTGCAAAATTAGGTAAAGGACAACTAGCAAGAGAACTGAGATTGTAAAAGTTTTACCAAATGCTTCACTGATTTTGAGAAAGGCATGCTACTAATGTCATGATAAAGAGCAAGGGATAATGATATCATGGCATGAAACTTATTTAAGTTACTCAAATAAGGAATAAAACAAAAGGGAATGTCTCTTAGAAAATTGGACTTCGCTAAGAAAATTCATTCAGTCTCAGAAAAGAAAAAATGTCTATTAAGGTCTTGTTCTTTTTGTGGGTCAATTTTAATATATCAAATTCAACTCACTTCAACCTGCTTCAACCCACTTCAACCAATTTCAACCTTCTTCAACCCACTTCAACCTATTTCCACTATTTTAACTAAGTTTAATTTATCACATAAAAAAATTCAACCCACTTCAACCTACTTCAATCCACTTCAACCTACTTCAATCCACTTCAACCTACTTCAACCTACTTCAACCCACTTCAACCTACATCAACCTATTTCAACCTTTTACCCACCCCAATTTACCTATGAAAAGAACAGGCTCTAAAAGGTGTATATTGCTACCAGAATATAAACATATGTACAAGTGAATTTGCATGAATATCGGACCTCAAACTTTTACAGAAAGGAAGAGTCCCAAGTAGAGGCTCGGAAGGAAGTACTTAACTTGTAAAGGTACATTATTGCTTCTATCTTTCCCAAAGTGCTAATTTTATGAATGTGCTTCAAGTTTGTGATTTGGTTAGGACTTAACTTACCGTCGCAGTTACAGTTACAACCACAGGCACAACTGCAATCAAATGGGGCCCACCCTGATCGATCAGGATGTATGAGTTGACGTATGTGCTCTTATGATGACATTTGACTATTTCACAGTTTTGCCATGTGTCACGGGTTGATAATTCACTCAAACTTAGACCCGTGCGGCCTAGCAAATTTCGCTTGGGATTCTTGCCTTGCTTGCTAGTAAGCCTTAAGGAAGCTTGACTTAGACTTTAAGAAGCTAAGTAAGCTCACTCACACTTTTAAGGGAACTTAGTGAAGAGAGAGAGTTTGGAAGAATGCTCTTATATTGCACTTGAGTACTTTCAATGGCTTGGTTGCAAATGAGCCCTCTTTGGGGTTTATATACACATCCACCTCCTCAATGGATGGTGGAGATCTACTTAATCCAACGGCTAATATTATACTTCCAGAATATTCTATACAAATATCCTAGACACTACACATATGTAGAATAGTGTGGAACATTCTAGAGTGTAGTCTAGAATGTTCTAGTATAGCCTAGAAGGTTCTAGGACCCTCCACAAGGTCCTAGATATTTTAGAAGCTTCTAGAACAATCTAGAAGTATCTAGAGTTCTCCAGAAGGTACTAGAAGAGTCTAGAAGACTCCAGAAGGTTCTAGAACATTCTAGAACATTCTAGCGTATTCCAGAAGGTTCCAGACTACTCTGGATGATTCCGGAACATTCTAGAACTCTCCGGAAATGCGGCCCGTGACATCCTCCCCCACCCAATCCGGCAACGTCCTCGTTGCCTTTGGGTCTTCGTATGCTTGGTCCTTTTGTTGCCTCGTCTCCACGAGGTATCCCTTCCTCTTGGTCAGGTTGATGTGTCGTAGCTATCTGCGTGGCACATCGATCCTTCGCTAGCTTGCGCCCCATCCTTGTTCGGGCACGTTTTCTTCTCTGTGTCAGCTTCTCAAGTGATGTTTTGGGTATGACATTTGGAGGTCCCTCATCACTTTTGAGGGCAGATAAGTGGCCTACCTCCTTACTTTCCGTGAAGTGAAGGGCGGTTAGCACCTTTTCCTTTTCGGCTTCCCGTCTCATGGGTATTGCACGTGCTTGCCCATTGCTCGTTATGAACAAGGTGCTAGCATGGGGAATTATGACGGCTTCCACCTTATTGAGGAAGTCCATTCCAAGATAGAACTTCTGATCATTAAGGGGAGCGACGGTTATGTCGACCTTACCTGTCCATGGTCCGATTTGGATGTTTGTACTTCGAGCAACTCCATGGATTGGAAGGCTCTCGGCATTGACTCCCTTCACATAGCCCTTCTCCTTTTTGTAAGGTAGGCTAATCTCATCGACGAGTTCTTTCGCCATGTACACCTTATCCGCTCCCGTATCCACCGTTGCTTGGAGCTCCTTACCTCCAACTTTGGTGTCTACATACATGCGACTAGCGGCTTGCTTCCCCACCTTGGGTTGGATGGCACTTAGGAGTGATATTGAGGCGATACTTGTTTCCTCGTCACGCCTGTCCTCCTTCATCACAAGCGCAGCTAGTTTCCCACGCTTCGGGCACTTGAAAACCCGATGAGGCCCGTTGCACAAGAAGCATGAGTATTTCCTCGGCGTCTCATTTTTCTTGTCTCGTCCCTTGTCTTTGAAGGTTGTTGGCTTGTCCCGTCTGGGAGACTTGTCCCGGTCTCCATCACTATCGCTATCATTGTGGTTCTTCCTGCCTCGCCCCTTGGAGAAGTCCTTCTTGTACTCGTTGAGTGACTCGGCAGCAGCAACCGCCGAGGCGAGGTCTTGCACACCACGTCTCTCTAACTCGGTCTTGGCCCAACCACTCAGGCCATCTAGGAAGGCGAATAAGGCGTCTTCCTCTCCCATGTTTGGGATCTCCAAGAGAAGCTCCTGGAATTCCCTTACATACTCACGAAGGTGGCCCTCCTTGTGTTGGAGGCGCCTCAACTTGGCCCTTGCTTCCTTTACAGCATCTTTGGGGTAGAATTGCTCTTTGAACTCTCTCTTGAATCCATCCCAAGTGGTGATGGGAGTGGACCCTCGGTTGACATCGTCGCACTTTCGACGCCACCAAACAAGAGCAATGTCTTTAAGAGAGAAGGAAGCCAGGTTTACCTTTTGTGCTTCATCGGTGATGCCCACCGCTCCAAAGTAGGCCTCGAACTTCCAAAAGAAGTTGTCAATCTCTCTCGCGTTCCTGGCCTTGTTGTAGGTTGGGGTTTGGAGCGCATTCACCTTTGGTGTAGTGGACACTTGACCTGATCCACCATTGCCTGCATTAGCCACCGCGGCCATGCATACTTTGAGTTGGGTTTCCAAGGTCTCAACCCTTGCCTTGTACGCCTTAATCTCGGATTTGCAAGCCACCACCTCGGCTTTGCAAGCTTGGAGCTCTCCATCCCGAAGAGCTCGGACCTCCTTATCGACATTGCTTGCTAAGGATTTCACCGCCTCTTGCACATCTGCACGGAACTCCTCCAAGTCCCCCGTGGACTCGAGCTCCTCGATGCGCTTCTCCATGTCATCCACCCTACCCGTGAGGTCTGACACGGAGTGGTTAATCTCCGCAAGCTTGTCATCTACAAGGATCGACAAGTCCTTGTTCTTATCCTTGCCCTTCTTTCCTCCTTGTTGAGGATTGCCGGCATCAGTGACACTTGAAGCCATGGATCTCCCAAACCGAGGCTCTGATACCAACTGTCACAGGTTGATAATTCACTCAAACTTAGACCCGTGCGGCCTAGCAAACTTCGCTTGGGATTCTTGCCTTGCTTGCTAGTAAGCCTTAAGGAAGCTTGACTTAGACTTTAAGAAGCTAAGTAAGCTCACTCACACTTTTAAGGGAACTTAGTGAAGAGAGAGAGTTTGGAAGAATGCTCTTATATTGCACTTGAATACTTTCAATGGCTTGGTTACAAATGAGCCCTCTTTGGGGTTTATATACACATCCACCTCCTCAATGGATGGTGGAGATCTACTTAATCCAACGGCTAATATTATACTTCCAGAATATTCTATACAAATATCAAAGACTCTACACATATGTAGAATAATGTAGAACATTCTAGAGGGTAATGTAGAATGTTCTAGTATACCCAAGAAGGTTCTAGGACCTTCCACAAGGTCCTAGATACTCTAGAAGCTTCTAGAACAATCTAGAAGTATCTAGAGTTCTCCAGAAGGTACTAGAAGAGTCTAGAAGACTCCAGAAGGTTCTAGAACATTCTAGAACATTCTAGCGCATTCCAGAAGGTTCCAGACTACTCTGGATGATTCCGGAACATTCTAGAACTCTCCGAAAATGCGGCCCGTGACACATGGCAACTGAATGTAATTACGGGTGCTAACCTAGGTTGAGAATGAACTTTCAATAAATCATCAATTAAAGTTCTGCACTCGAATGATTTTTGAAACATCTTTTGAAAATATGCAGGTGCTTACTGGCTCTTAAACATGATTTTATTGTATAAGGGTAGCGTACTATGCTTAATGCTCATTTGTCTATTGTTTTTTCCCCCTTCATTTTTAGGTGGGGGAACACAAGTTAATATGGCCCTAGTCAGAAGGAAAAAAAAATACACTAGTGCGGGTCAAGAAAGGTGACGTTCTGGCGATTGACTTGTCTCTGCTTTTATGCTGAATAAATTGTGGCTCTTGGTCTTCCATGGCATAGGTCCTGGGCCATTTTGCTTATGCTTTGTTAAGATGGAAATTTATTTTTTTTAAATTATTGAATATTTCATGGTTTTGTTACCCTCTAGTAAACTTCAAACTATAGTAGAAATTGTTATCTATTTAATCAAGAATTTTAGTCTTGAAAATCGATTTCATAATTTGCCAAGGTTGTTTAGTAGATAATCAACCATGGTAACACTCGTTACTCGTTTTGAGAACTCACATTACAAGAAATGTTTGTAACTATTTTCGTTTTACAAATAAATACTTTAAAGTTTCCCAACGAGTTCTTAGCCTCGTCTTGGTCTTGAAAATGATAGTAACATCTCTAACTTATAAGTCTTTTTCTATTAATGTTTATTTAATCAACCATTATATATTTAGTAATACTGTTATAAGTTGGGGGTGTTATTTTCCACACTTTTGGATGAATTGACCTTTGTAGACTTTCATGTATTTTGCACATCCCACATTTGGATGAATTCACCTTTGTAAAATTTCATATATTTTGTAATGTGTCATTTTTTCTACTTTCTTACTCTTTTAGAAAAACGGAATTTCATCATCAAGCCCGCCAAATAGACCAAATGCTTTTTATAAGTGTATGTAGTTTTGAAAAGTTAACTTATAATCTTCAATCAAACATGCCATTCGTACCAATAACTTACCTCTTAATATCTCCTCACAATTTACTTCTGAAACTTGAGTTACGTTAGGATTTACCTTGGTTGTTTTCTCCCCACCATGCTAAGATCGTACTTTATGGATGCTTGGAATGTCGAGTTTCAGTTTGCTCAAATTGATAATTGATCCGCGTGAAGCATATTGCTCAGAATGAATTGGGTTCTCCAAGGATGGCTTATGGTTGCTTGGATTAACTTGGAGTTTGGCCAGGATAGCTAGAAGATGCTTGGTTTAATTTTGAATTGGCTGGTGAATGGGTGTTAGGATGGCTCAGAAAGGTAAGAGGGGTCTGAGACCACTATCGAAAATTTTGAAGATATATAAAATATGGAAGTGGTTCGTGGGTATGGATGTTTTTTGTTACTTAACGTTGGTTTCACTTTGATTGTTTTTATGATTTCAAATAATCTCTTTTTGAGAGAATTTATAGCCATCCACCTTCTTAATGGACAATGTTGATTGATTTGATTGTATGACTGTTATAAAGTTTGTCTTAATATTTTTTCAAATATCTAGATATCATATAACAAGTATCTACGATATTTGTCCTAGAAGGATCTAGATGTTCTTAGATATTTACAAATGTAGAATAGTATGAATCTTTCTAAAGAGTATTTCTAGAAGGTTTTAGAACAACCTAGAAAACTCTAGAGTTAGCTAGAAGCTTCGATAACTATCGGGAAGTTCTTGGAATATTTTGGAAGGTTCTACAATATTCTGGAAGATTCCATAATAATTTTAAAAATGCCGAAATATTTCAGAAGATTTTAGAGGCCTACGACATTAAGGTATTTTTAGATTATTAATTTTTAATGACAAATCTAAATTAAGCTTTTTCTGTCTTGTTCGTTATGCCTGTCTTGTTATATTTCACCTTCTCGTATGTGGAAAAATTGAGGACTACTCAGCAAATTGTTAAGAAAATCAGGAAAAAAGATTAAATGAACATAACCCATGAGACAAGCCAATGTCAAGGACATCAAACATTTCACTGATTAGGGGTGTTCATGGTTCGGGTACCCAAATCAAAAGAGATTTCGGTTTAGGTATCCGAAATTTTGGGTCGGCAAAATGGTGAACCATACCCGAACCGAACATTCGGGTATTCGAAATTCGGGTACCCAAAAATTTCAGCTCGGGTTTCGGTTACCTTATAACTCATTCTTTCTAAAATCTTTTTTTTCTACTTATAATATAATTATTTCTATTTATGCCATAAAATATTGTCATATTGCCCCAAGTTGCACTTGAAATTATTACATAATATGAAAATATCATCCGATATCTTACCACCATTCACCTCTCAATTAGTCCATATCTCCATAAGGTATAAGCTTGTTAATATAATATTCATGCCCAACCCATTCAAACAAAAAAATGCAACAAAGTCAAAGTACTTGTTTTCTTCCGGTTTGGGAATATTTGATTTACAAAGTGAATGGATAATACTAAAAAGTTTCGAAAAAGTTAACAAAAAAAGTTTCGGGTTTTCAGTATTTGAATTCTCAAAACACCTAAACCGTACCCGAACCAATAATCTGGAAAAAAAAAAAAATATTGGTTCGGGTACCCGAATCAAAGTTTTCAAATATTTCGATTCGGGTATCTGAGATTTGGAATTGAGTAGCAGATTTTCGGTTCGAGTTATTGGTTACGGATATTTTTGAACACCCCTATGGACACTTATCTCCCTTTGTCAACACAAGCTATGCCAACAAAATATTTTCTGATGGATATAGTCATACAGATACAACCTTGCACTGATTTTGAATTGTTCGACGCGTTGAATATGAATAAATCATTCTATTTCCGGTAATTAAATGAAGGAATCTTTTTGTGCATAATAAATAGTTCAACCGTTAGCCAATGAAATGGGAATTGCCTTCTTTGATTTTGCAATAATCAACCAAAAACTTAGCGTTAATGTCCTTTCTGAACCCCATTATCTGTACTCTCCCCTTTGGAAAAGACTAGATTGTGTTCTTCAATTCTTAACCTCTGTACTTGCCTAACCTATAGCTTCCCTTCTGGTAACAAAAGAGGGCGACTTGCCATGACGAAAGACTTTGTTAGGCTTTCTTTTTCCTGATACCTCATATATACCTGGCAAACATGTTTATCGAGTTTGGATCTATGTCAGCATGGCTTTAGATCTGATTTTCATCAGGTTGTTATGAGTTCAAACTAGTTTAGATTTGCCAGGGTTGCAACCAATATTGGTAATGGGGTCAGGTTATTTTGCGTTCAGGCCAAAATGGATTCCCCTTTGTGTCTGAAGAGTTTATACAGTACAACAAGTGCACAGCAGTGCACAGCAATGCAATGTACAATAGGATAGATAGTTGAGTTTGTTAGTCCTGTAACAGAATTAGTTACTTAAGTCTTCAGTTAGTTAGAGTTGGTTAGCTAGTCATTGATTCTTTGATGTATATATATACACATCCTGTAGTATTACACAGCGGAGTAAGAAGACAACATATTTTTTCCCTTTCCTCTGTTCTTGCATTTCCTTCATTCACATGGTATCAGAGCATTTAGGTATAAGCTCCTGAAATTCATCATTTCTTGATTCTTCGTTGATCAAATACCTTGATCCTGATTCTGTTGACCTCATTGCTACCTAAACAGATTGATCAGTCTTGCTGATTAGTCTGATCATTTTAATCTAAATTGTGATCATATCCTCGATAATTTTTCGATTAAGCTTCTCTTGATCTTGATTCTTTCGAATTAATTGATCTTGATCTTCGACCAATGACGTCTGAAACATTGCACGAAGATCCCTTTTTACTATCAGGAGCTGATCATCCTGGATTACAGCTCACTAACAAACTATTTGATGGTGAGAATTTCCCTGGCTGGAGTAGGTCTGCTCGCATGGCGTTTGGGGCCAGATTGAAGCTAGGGTTCATCGATGGATCCTGTTCAAAACCTGATGCAAATTCCATTGATTTGCAGAAATGGCTACGTTGTGACTACATGGTGCGTTGCTGGTTGTTGAATTCCATAGTTCCTACAATCGCTGAGAGCTTAATGTATGTTTCATCAGCTAAAGAACAATGGAGCGAGCTTGCTGAGAGATTTGGTGAGGCTCAAGGTCCTTTGATATACCAACTCAATAGAGATTTGGTTATGTTATCACAAGGAAATGAACCAGTTTCCATTTACTATTCCAAGATGAAAAAATATTGGGACGAGTTACAGGAGGTTGATGATATTCCTCGATGCACCTGTGCAGCATCTAAAGCATGTACATGCAACCTTCTCAAGAAAATCTTAGACCTGGACTCAAGGAATAAGTTGTTTCAGTTCTTGATGGGCCTAAATTCCAACTACGATGCTGTTCGAGATCAAATTTTGGCCATGGATCCTCTTCCTACTGTCAACAGAGCATATTATGTCATTCAACAACAAGAGAAGCAGAAGAAGCTGAAGGACAGTTTGCAGATCAACCCTGAAATTGAATCTGCTCATGCTGTTTACAAACAAAAACCTAATAACAATGATAGGAAGGACACCAGGAAGTCCAAGAATGACAAATATTGCAATTATTGTAAGACTAAAGGTCATACTATTGATCAATGCTTCAAGAAGAATGGTTATCCAGATTGGTACAAGGAGAAATATGGGCATAAAATGGTTGCTCAGGTTGCTGTTCCAGAATCCTCTCCCACAATCACTAATCTGGACAATCCTCTAGATACCTTGGAAGATCAATCTGCAGAACAAAGCAATAATACGGCCTTGATAAATGCTGTTTGCCAAGAAGTACTGAAAGCTCTCAAGGGCAAATCTGGAGGATCTGGTATTGGTGCTTTTGCAGGTAATTCTTTGGTTGCCTCATCTTTTATGCACTATGATGGTTTTAGTAATGCATTTTGGATAGTGGATACTGGAGCTTCTGATCATATGTCATCCCAGTTGTATCTATTCACTAAGAAAAGACAGTTGAAGAGACCTATTATGGTTAGACTACCAGATGGATCCACCAAACATGTGCTTATGGTTGGGGACATCACTGTCTGCTCAGAAATCATCCTCAAGGATGTTTTATATGTGAAAGACTTTAAATATAATCTGCTATCTGTCAGCAAATTGTTAGAAGATGGTAATTTGGTGGCTCTTTTCACTCATAAGGGGTTCATATTACAGGACCTTACTACTAGCAAAATTATTGCTGCTGGATGTAAAGATTTTGGACTCTACAAACTAAAGAGCTCTGGATGCAAGGAAGAACATAGCATTTATGATTTTGTTTGTAAGACAGAGGAGCCTACAATGGCTGTGAATAATGCTGTATGTAAGGATTTGATCCTGATACATAGCAGATTAGGACATGCTTCACTATCCAAAATGACTCGATTGGTTGATTTGGCTAATATCAATATGAATAAATTCATTTGTGATTCCTGTCAAATGGCTAAATTTCATAGAATGCCTTTTCCTGCAAGCAACTCTAGAGCAAAGACTCCATTTGAACTTATTCATGCAGACCTTTGGGGTCCTTATAAAACTGCAGACACTAGTGGAGCACATTACTTTCTTACAATCCTTGATGACCACACCAGATCAACTTGGGTATATCTGCTGCAAAATAAGATGCAGGTTCCACGACAGCTACAAAATTTCATATTATATGTTCAAAATCAATTTTCTAGTCGTGTGAAAACCATTAGGACAGATAATGGTACTGAATTTTTCCAAGAGACATGCAGCTCTATATTTGAGAACTTTGGTGTGGCACATCAGAGGAGTATTGCACGAACCCCATAGCAAAATGGGAGAGTCGAAAGAAAGCACAGACATGTGGTAGAAACAGCTAGGGCCCTGAAGATTCATGCAAACCTTCCCACCAAATTTTGGGGATCTTGCATTCTTGCTGCAGCATACATCATTAATAGACTACCTTCTTCAGTCTTGAACTGGGAGTCTTCATTTAGTTGTCTCTATGGCACTACACCAGATATTTTCCATTTAAGGACCATTGGGTGTTTATGCTATGCCTTAAACTTGAAGCCGATTCATGACAAATTTGCCCCAAAAGGCAGAAGATGCATTCTTCTAGGCTACCCTACAGGGCAAAAGGCCTACAAATTATATGACCTGGACAATCATACTGTTTTCATTAGCAGGGATGTTCACTTTGAAGAAAGTATTTTTCCCTTCAAGGGCCAGCACCTACCTAAGCACATATTGCCTAAGTTTACACCAGTATGCACTTATTCATTGGATAATCTACCATTTGATTCAATACCTCCTAATACATCTTCTTCCACATCAGATGAGGTCCCCACTCCACCTCCATCTCAAAACATGACACAAAAGATCACCCTAGCTCATCAGCCTTCATCTGATGAACTCATAACTACATCTTCTAATCATGAAGTGTCTCAAACTGCACCACTGAGAAGGACTAGCAGGTCAGTAAAACCCCCTAAGTGGGTGACTGATTTTGCATGTACTGCATCAACTAGTCAAACTTCTACCTTATATCCCTTACTTCACTTGGGAGATTTATCACATCTTCAACCAGAGTACATTGCCTCTCTCTGTAATGTGTTTACATTACAAGAACCACACACTTATACTCAAGCCATTCAAAATCCCCAATGGATTGAGGCCATGGATCAAGAAATTGCAGCCTTAGAAGCTAATGATACCTGGGAAATCACAGAACTACCTCCTGGCAAAAAGGCTATCAGCTCAAAATGGGTGTACAAGATCAAGTTTAAACCTGATGGAACTGTTGCGAGGTATAAAGCTAGATTTGTTGTTAGGGGATTTGATCAAGTCCCTGATGAAGATTACACTGATACATTCTCACCAGTGGCCAAATTACCTACTGTGATAACTTTCATTGCCTTAGCCACTAGTAAGGGTTGGCCTCTCCACCAACTTGATATTAACAATGCATTTCTTCATGGCTTTTTTGGATGAAGAAGTCTACATTCTACCACCTGCAGGATATACTAAAGCTGAAGGTAAGGTATGCAGAATGAAAAGATCTTTATATGGGCTTAAGCAAGCTTCTCGACAGTGGAATAAGGAGTTCACCTCTTTTCTACTGAAACAAGGATTTGTACAATCCAAGCAAGACTATTCTTTGTTCACTAAGGGCAGTGGTTCTAACTTCACTGCTGTACTGGTATATGTAGATGATGTTTTGATCACTGGTGGAAGTAATACAGATATTCAGCTGCTCAAGAAAGCCTTAGATCAGGCATTCACTATAAAGGACTTGGGATGCATGAGATACTTTCTTGGTATAGAGGTAGCTAGATCATCAGCTGGTACTCTCCTAAACCAAAGAAAGTATATCCTTGATATTCTCAAAGATGCTGGCATGACTGCTTGTAAACCTGCAGATTTTCCTCTTCCAACTAATCTCAGGTTGACAATTGATCAAGGGGAGTTGTTATCACATCCTGAAGTGTATAGACGTCTAGTTGGCAGATTACTGTACCTAAACATCACTAGACCAGATATATCTTACGCTGTACAGCACCTGAGTCAGTTTCTTAGCCAACCAAGGCATCCTCATATGCAAGCTGCTTTGCATTTACTCAGATATCTCAAAGGAAGTATTGGGGTTGGCCTGTTTTATCCTGCAATCAGCACTTTGTGCCTTAAAGCATACACAGATGCTGATTGGGCCAGATGCATGTCCAGTAGAAAATCTTTAACTGGGTATTGTCTTTTCCTAGGGGATAGTTTGGTTTCTTGGAAAACCAAGAAACAAAAAACTGTATCCAAATCATCAGCAGAATCCGAGTATAGAGCTATGTCTGAAACAACCAGTGAGATTGAATGGATGATTGGACTCCTACGAGATCTTCAGGTACCCTTACAGCTGCCCCTCACACTTTACTGCGATAATAAGGCAGCACAATATATTGCTGCAAACCCTGTTTTCCACAATCGAACGAAGCATCTTGATATAGACTGTCATTATATCAGAGACAAGATAAAGGAGGGCCTCATTCAAACTGCTCACATCAGTTCTCATGATCAATTGGCTGACATCATGACAAAGCCACTGCCTACACAGCAACATCATGCTTTAGCTCTCAAGTTGGGCCTTGTTTCTCCCTCCAAGTCCAACTTGAGGGGGGGATGAAGAGTTTATACAGTACAACAAGTGCACAGCAGTGCACAACAATGCAATGTACAATAGGATAGA
This sequence comes from Carnegiea gigantea, assembly GCA_029747015.1. Lineage (NCBI taxonomy): Eukaryota > Viridiplantae > Streptophyta > Magnoliopsida > Caryophyllales > Cactaceae > Carnegiea > Carnegiea gigantea. The sequence goes on along the minus strand of JAKOGI010002047.1, from coordinate 3,711 downwards.
TAGTTGAGTTTGTTAGTCCTGTAACAGAATTAGTTACTTAAGTCTTCAGTTAGTTAGAGTTGGTTGGCTAGTCATTGATTCTTTGATGTATATATATACACATCCTGTAGTATTACACAGCGGAGTAAGAAGACAACATATTTTTTCCCTTTCCTCTGTTCTTGCATTTCCTTCATTCACAGTGTCTTAGATCAAGTGACAGGTAAAGGCCAATTTTCCCAAAATTAACTCCATCTCTGAAGCATTTCAATTTCCTTGAATGTCTGATATACACCAAAGTAGCAGCAGAATAACAGAGTTATAAATAGGAGTTGAATCAGCGACATATATGGGTTGTCTTCATTAAGGACAATTGTTATTATCTTTATTTCGCTTGAAGGAAAAGTTAGATTACTGGGTCCACATTCGCCGATGGTGCACATGTACGTGTGCCAATGGTGAGGCTATAAAGCGAATTTATCATGTCCTACCCATTTTCAAAATTAATACTTATACCAATATCTATATCTATATGTATATTCACCAGGTATTTCAAAGCTATATCGCTTATACCCGCTGGTATAGGGGATATGCAAGTTTTATTCGGATACATATAGATCAAAAAAATTAAACTCACTTTATACCCATATTCAACGTCAAATATCCAATATGTCACATTAACATTAAGCTTCCAACAACATATGACATTGCACCAAATATAACTAAAAGTTTACAAATTCAAGCAACAAATTAACACTTGACAGTTACAATTTATAACTAAATTTCTCACTAAAGTCCTGAAAATAATACAACTAAAAACAACTAGCATCTAGTCTGAGTCAAAGCCATAGACTAAAGCTTTGAATAATTGTAGATAGGTCTTATATGGGGCGGATATGGGAATGGAGCGAGTATTGATAAATGGGTAAGAGGTGGGTATGAAATGGATAAAATCTATACCAATATCCGTTTTAACAATACCCATCCTATACCTATTTTTTTTCCTTATTTTCAATTCAATTTCCTTGAATGTCCGATGTACATCAAAGTGGCCGCTGAATAACAGAGTTACGAATAGGAGTTGAATCAGGTGCGTAGATGGGTTGTCTCCATTAATGACAATTATTATGATCTTTATTTCACCTGAAGGAAAAGTCAGATTACTAGGTCCACCGTCCACATTCTAGGATGTGTGCCCATATATGCACACGCCAGTGGGGAAATTCCGGCCCGCCAAAATCCAAAAACGATTTTGGAAGCTCTATTTTGTGGTTATCTCAGTAGAATATTATCCTCCATATACATATGAATTTAATTCATGATCTTTTTTTTATATTGTTAAAATTTGCAGTTTAATAATTTTACTGATCAAAAAATTATCACATACTTTTACAGGTCTTAAAAACTTCGACATGTTATATACATGCGCACACACACTTTATTGATCACCAACAACAGAAGCAATATATTCCGTTTGCAAGAAATTAAATATTTATTCAACACATTTATAAGTCTACTGATCATTAATAACATATCCGTTAATCATCAATAGCACCAAAGCTAAGCGGTACAAGAAATTGCCCAAAAACTGAATATGTATTTAACATATCACTAATCTTATCCCTAGCGATCACTAATAACAAAACTATTGATTACCAAACAGAGAAGGGCTGAATAACAACAATGATGAAAAAACTACAGACATATCTAGATGATCATTACAATTACACCTATTGATCACTACTGACATTTCTATTGATCACTAATTATAAAAGCAATTTTAGCAATACTTAAAAGTAGGAAAAAGTGTAAATTTCAAAAAATAAAAATCATCAAAAGCAAAAATTCTAGCTCCATACCTATGCAAAAAGCGCACATACAATACCTACTATGAGATACAAATTCACCAAATAAAAGCCAAAATTTAAATAAACTTACCTACAAATCTTAAATCTTGATTAACATGGCGATCTGCCCCTAAAAATCAAACAAAATACAGTGATTTAATTACAATATCATGTTAATCCTAACGAAAATACCAAACTCGAAGAAATTGCAACAATTTACAAAGAACAACCTACAAATACGAACTATCAACAACAAATTCTGTAATAAAAAGCTATGAACACAAAATACAACAAAAAATCTTGACGAAAAAGTTTGAAATAACATCGATGAATGCAATTATATGCAACGATTCTGAGCAAGACAAGAGTACGAACAGAAAATGTAGAAGGAAAAGCAAAAGCCCAAAGCGAAGGAAGCACAGCAAATCCTGAGGAAGAGGGAAAGGGCAAGATAGAGGGAAATCTTTATCAGGTCACATGACCTTCATTAAAATCTCGTCCATTAATCTAGGTCCAAGGGCTGCTATTGCATCATCCTACTGATCATATGGAGAAGCTCATCCTATTGGAGTAGCTCCATATATATATATATATATATATATATATATAATATAATAATATAGATATATATATATATAGATATCAGATAATATATATATATATATATATATTATATATATATATATATATATATATATATATGTATATGTATGTATATAATGTTCACTTAAAAATTTTCATCTCTTAGGGTGGATATCATTTGGGTACAAAGGAGCACTGTCAAACATGAGGATGAGGTGGAAATAAGGATGAACGTTGAAGTCGACTAAAATTCTCATTTTCTGATCAGATACTACATGGATGAAATATTAGATAGAAAAGTATTGTGTGACAAATGGAGTAACACATTTTTTTTAATAAATCAACTTTTATTTTTCTTTAGTGATTAGTGATAAAATCTATATGTCTATTATTTATTTGAATCTTATGATATGAAATTAAATTTTAACTTTCACAAATCAGAAATGGTCTTATTGTAAATATTACATGATTATGTAATTATTATTCTTCATTTAGCTTCACATGGCTAATTCAAATGCTACAAACCATAGAACTTCTTATTTGATTGTATTGCAGATTTAATGGGCGAAAACTGCTAATAACTAAAGTAGCTATTTAGGACCTATTACCGTATCTAGTACTATAATTGAACAACTACCAATTAATCAAATTCATAATCACTTTCACGTACACCCTAAGAAAAAAGACATATTCAAACTCATAATCACTACTTACACAAACCCTAGCTATAGCTAGCGACCTAAATACTCTGATGCCCTCCAACAAGCATTTCCAAATCCTTAACAAAATTATCAATGTAACCACCCATAAAGTCATTCCTGACAAAAACCTCTCTCCACTTTGCATGATTCTTCTTAACCATCTCCCCCACCTCAATCCCTTCATCCATCACTGACTTTATATAGCTTTGCACAGATCCGAAGGGGTGATGGGTTTGTCCCGGTCAGACCTGAGCTGGGACGATGGCGATGGTGAGGGAGGCAACACAGACGACTTTGTAGCAGATGGTTTGGACCCCGGACAGCTTCGAGGCTATCTCGGGGATCCAATGGGCCATGTCATAGAAGAGGAGGTTTGGCTTGGACTCTAGCCTCATTATAATCAGCTCAACTTCAGTGCGAGTCAGGTCCATGGCTGTGGCGAGGTGGTTGGTGAGGTGGATGGGGATGTCGGAGACAGTCTCACTGCCAGGTGGGAGAGGGTCCACGTGAGGGATAGTGATTGGGTGAAGGGTGATGAGGGATGGATGGAGGTTTAAGGAGGCTAAATGAAGGATGGCTTTCTTCGGGAGTAGGAAGGTTGT
>JAKOGI010002046.1:122500-148519 GCA_029747015.1 Carnegiea gigantea | reverse complement strand
CGGAGGGGTCGTGAGGAGCTCGAACGGAGCCCCCCTTCGCGTTTTTTGGCTGAGAAAAGGAAGGGGCTTCGGCCCCTTATCTGCATCCTTTTTTTTTTTGTGTTGCTTTGGTTAATAACTCAATCAACTTAAATCACTAGTCCAATCCCGAACGTCTTGTTCTAAACTCAAATCGATAACATGGACCTTCATCAATTATTCATTCCCAAATACGTCAAGGTTTGATGATTTTTAATAAGCATTATTAACGGTTATTAGCAAGTACTAAGTCGATTAGGAACCCGAATACGATCAGGTTTTCACCCTTAGAAGTAGTTCGATGTTATTAAATCGAACGTAGATAAGTTTGGGAACGAATAGTTGATGAAGGATTATATTATCGATTTGGGTTTAGAATTCGGGTTATGAATTAGACTAGCGGTGTTAAATATGATCTAGCTTGGGTCGAATAAATAAAAGAGAGTAGGGAGGAACAAATTGGTAATTTGTGTGTGCCCCTCCTTTCTCCCTCACCTGCCCGCGAGCCTCCCCTCCAAATTCACGACATCTCTTCTCTCTCTCTACTTCATCTTCTTCCTCCTCTGCTCACCATACGCATGCCACCAAAGCTCGAAGCCCAGGAGATTTTCACCATTTTTCGCTACAAAATCATCACATTCGGCCTCCCCCCACGAAGTAGCTCCTGTTTGGTGCGAAATCTGGGTCAAAATTCGAAGCAACTAAGAGTGGAATTGCATGACCGTCCACAGTCGCGGCAAGGGCTTCGAATTTCGCCCCAGATTTCGCACCAAATAGGAGCTAGTTCGTGGGGGGAGGCCGAATGTGATGATTTTATAGCGAAAAATGGCGAAAATCTCCTGGGCTTCGAGCTTTGGTGGCGTGCGTATGGTGAGCAGAGGAGGAAGAAGATGAAGTAGAGAGAGAGAAGAGATGTCGTGAATTTGGGGGGGAGGCTCGCGGGCAGGTGAGGGAGAAAGGAGGGGCACACACAAATTACCAATTTGTTCCTCGCTACTCTCTTTTATTTATTCGACCCAAGCTAGATCATATTTAACGCCGCTAGTCTAATTCATAACTCGAATTCTAAACCCAAATCGATAATATAATCCTTCATCAACTATTCGTTCCCAAACTTATCTAGGTTCGATTTAATAACATCGAACTACTTCTAAGGGTGAAAACCTGATCGTATTCGGGTTCCTAATCAACTTAGTACTTGCTAATAACCGTTAATAACGCTTATTAAAAATCATCGACAGATTTTCAAAACTAATAACAATAACATTATTACTGGCGATAAAAATATTCTTTTTAATAAAATCAACGCTCATGTAGGCACTTAGAAAATAATTTTAGCTCATATCGCTAATAAAATATGGTTTTTATAATATAAAAAGGCATCACGAACAGCTCGACGGAATATAAAGTACACGGGTCTTACAGTTCAGGTTGAGCATTTTAAATTGGTAAATTATGGAAGTGTTGAGATGTGCTAATTGTGCACTTGTTTTGAGTATTGTCATGATAATATGTAGTTGTCAAATGCTTTGTGCCTACGATTGTGTGCTGCTAAATCAAGATTATGATTTTGTTAATCTATGACTTGTGTGTGCAATGTGTGTATGTCACGACTGAGTTCCATGTTCAAGTGCTGCAACCCTAGCTGTTCAAATTACCTATTCGTGTTTAAGGGTCTTGTGCTGAATAATTTGTGAAATAGGAGTCAATTTGATTAAAACCCGCTTGATTCACTATTAAGCATATGCTGCCATTCTTGCATTAATGCTTTCGAATGATTACATCTTTCAAGTAATTTATTTAAGAGTGGTTTGTTCATTACCGTGGCTAAACAACATCCTAGCTGCTTAAACGAGTGACTTGAATGTTTCTGACGCCTTAGTCGTTTCTCGCGGTTGCTTAAATGGGCCATCGGGTTTGAAACAACGCAAATTATGAATGAATGTGTTTGTGTTATGCTTAAAGGCATGTTATGCTTAAAGACGTGCTTACACACATTTTTGTAATTTTGAGGCTTTTTATTCGCTTTTTTCCTCTCTCTCTCTCTTTCTGTCTCTTGCTGCACACTCTTGTCAGGGCAGAACAGTCACTGAGTGATCTCGAGCACTGCCAATCTAGTCCCACTATCCAGGCCATCTCCAGTGGACTGCGGCGAGTCGGCCGCTTGCCGGCAGCACCTCACTCATTTACGAGCCACTCAGTGAAGCTACAGGCACAGCGACTCTGGACGGCATTGAGGCCCTGTGATGCATGGCTTGCTTCACAGTAATCCTCTATAATTCCAACACATCTTGTGATTTTTCGGTGAGATTGAAAGGAAGGGTGTCTGAACCAATTCTGTTCCTCAACCTATTTTGCTCTGGGATTGTGACCACATGCGATTTCGATTCTGAGTCTATTTCTTCAGAATCAGGTGGCATATGGGTGTGTGGATTTTCTGGGTCTAGTGTCCTTTTATGCAGGAATCCTTCTAGATGTGCTTACTTTGGCATTTTAGCATTTGGGTATTGAGTGAGTGTTGAAAATTTTGAGTTTTTTTAAAAAAGAACTTAAGTGTATAGGGAGTGTTTTCTAGGTGTTACCCCCTTGCTTGTGTGTTTTTATGCCCTGTTGCATTCTATCACCCATCACAATTTTCTTGCTTACTCCAATTGCATTTGGGTATTGGTGCTGTGGTTTAGCATTTGTCTGCTTAGTGCTGAGTCCTCCTATTGCTGAGTCTTCCTATTGCTGAGTGTTCTTTGTGCTAACCCTCATGTGTTGTTGCATATTGTAGTCTTATTTAATTTTATTGCATTATTGTTGCTATTTATATTATTATTATTATAATTATTTAGTTTTGTATAATCTTGTAGTCTTTTGGTATTGATTGAGTATTGCCTACCATAATTATTTTTCTCTAGTAGTATTATTGGGCGTACTCTCATTGCTATTTGGAGTGAATTTGTTATTATTATTGTTGTTGTTGTTGTTGTTGTTGTTGTTGTTAAGAAGGGTTATTTGCTCACTGTTATTTGCCCATTATTTTGTGCTCATTCATTCTCTTTTGACTAGTTGTGTATTCTTATCAAGTAGATTTATAGTCTTGTTAGCTAATTTTGTTGTTCTTTTTAGTTAGCGTCTTTTTGCCTTTTAGTTTTAGTACTTTGTTCTTTTCCTATTAGTTAGGGCCAGTGATTATTTTGCTGTGTTTTTATTCATTTACTCCCTCATTACTCTTAAGTAAAAACTTATTTTATTGTGAGTAGTAGTATCTATTATTATTATGTTGTTGGGGGTGGGACTTAGTAGCTTAAGCTAGTGGGGAGCAATGTAGTAGCTTCAACCAGTCCTCAGGCAGGGGAATGGGGTTTGGAGGGGTGCAAGGTTTCGGAAGGTGTGCCTAGCGTCTTGGAATATTGGGTCAGTTACTTGTAAGTTGATAGAATTAGTTAAGTCTTTGCATAGATGTAGGATTCACGTAGCCTGTGTTCAAGAGACTAAGGGGGTGAGGGCTAAAACTAGAGAAGTTGATGGGTATAAGCTGTGGTATTTAGGGTCAAACAAGGCTAGGGATGGAGTTGATATTTTGGTTGATAAGGAGTTGGTTGACTTTGTTGTTGAAGTGAGACATAAGAGTGATCGGATTATGGCTATTAAGGTAATGGTGGGATTAGAAATCCTAAATATGGTTAGTGGTTACATACCTCAAATAGGTTTGTTGGACGATACTAAGAAGCAATTTTGGGAGGATTTAGATATAGTCATTCAGGACGTACCTCGAAGTGAGAAACTTTTCATAGGAGAAGACTTCAATGACCATATTGGTGTTCATGCAGATAGGTATGATACGGCTCACAGAAGTTTCAGTTATGGGGAAAGAAACAATAGAGGAGTTTCTATTCTGGACTTTGCGGTTGCCTATGATTTATTGATGGTAAACTCCTTTTTTAAGAAGAAGGAGGACCACTTGGTGACGAGTGGTTCCATAAAGACCCAAATTGATTACTTCCTTATTAGGGCGAATAATAGGAGGTTTTGTAAGGATTGTAAGGTGATACCAAGTGAGTATATACGATCTCAGCATAGGTTGCTAGTGTTGGATGTGGAGCTCACATGTTCAAATGGAAGAAGAGGAGTACTGGGGAATCTAGAGTTAAATGGTGGAATTTTACTAAGGAGAATGCTATGAAGTTAGCAGAGAGGATTATTGAAGAAGGAGAGACAAGTAAAGGTTGCAGATACAATTTAGGAGACAATGGCAAAATGTATTCGAAGGTTTGCTGAGGAAATCCTAGGTACATATAGGAGAGGTGGCAGCAGAATGAAGGGAGGTTGGTGGTAGAACGAGGATGTAAAGGAGAAAGTCAAGGTAAAAAAAGAGGCATATGCTACTTTCATGAACAGTGAATCGGATGAAGAGAAACAGATTAGTAGAGTTAGATATAAGGTAGCAAAAAAGGTAGCTAAGAAAGTTGTTGCTGTAGCTAAGAGCATGGCTTATGATAGGTTATATCAAAAATTAAAGACTAAGGAAGGAGAGAAGGAAGTCTTTAAACTGGCGATGGATAGAGAAAGAAGAATAAGGGATTTGGGTGTCGCAAGGTGCATTAAAGATAAAAATGGTAAGGTGCTATCTGAGGATGCAGAAATCAAGGAGAGATGACAAATGTACTTTTCCAAACTCCTCAACGGTGAAGTGAGGGAAGATTTCCAACATAGGGAAGGAGAGAGTACTGAGAGTCATCTTGATCCTTGATTGTGTGAACCTATCAGTAAGGACAAGATTAAAGAGACTCTAAAGAAGATGGCCAATGGGAAGGTAGAGGGATCAGATCAGATACTGGTGGAAGTATAGAAGTGTTTGGGTGAAGAGGGTTTGAAATGGCTAGCAGAGTTTTTCAATGTTATTTTTAGGACTATTAAGATGTTAAGAGAATGGAGGTTTAGTATAATCATTCCATTGTACAAGAACAAAGGGGATATTCAGGATTGTAATAATTATGGGAGTATAAAGTTGCTTAGTCACACTATGAAGTTATGAGATAGAGTGATTGAGAGAAGGTTGCGAAAGGATATTTTGATATCAAAGAACCAATTTGGTTTTATGCCTGGTCGGTCGACCACAGAAGAGATTTAGCTCCTTAGAAGGTTCATGGGATTGTATAGAGATAGAAAGGTAGATCTTCATATGGTGTTCGTTGACCTAAAAAAAGTATATGATAGAGTTCCATATGAAGTGTTATGGAGATGCTTGGAAAAGAAAGGAATGTGTCATGTGTATATTCGAGTTATTAAGGATATGTACGAGGAAGGTAGGACAAGTATTAGGACACCACGAGGGGTTAACAATGACTTCTATGTTAGCATGGGCCTGCATCGGGGTTCTGCTTTAAGCCCTTTTCTTCTCACCCTAGTTATGGGTAAACTTACAAAAGGAATTCAAGATGAGTAACCATGGTGTATATTATTTACAGGTGACATTATTCTTATCGATGTGACAAAAGAGGGAGTTAATGGCAAGTTGGAGCGTTGGAGACATATGCTGGAGTCTAGAGGCTTTAGAGTTAGTAGATCAAAAACTGATAACCTAAATTGCTGTTTTAGTAGAAGGGAAGATGCAAGGAGAGAAGTCACCATGGATGGGATGACGATACCAAAGGTCGAGAAGTTTAAATATTTAGGCTCGATCATTCAATAGAAAGGGGATATTGGCGAAGATATTAACCAGCGCATAAAAGTGGGTTGGGGAAAATGGAAGTATGCTTCAGGGGTGCTGTGTGATAAGAGGATGCCTATAGGATTAAAAGGCAAAGTTTATCGTAAGTTAGTTAGACCTGATGTGTTGTATGGATCGGAGTGTTGACCTATAAAAAAGACGCAGGTTCAAAGGCTAATGATAGCAGAGATGAAAATAATTAGATGGATGTATGGTTATACGAGAATGGATAGAATTAATAATAGAGTAATTAGAGACTTAGTTAAAGTGACCCCTATCAAAGATAAGATAAGTGAAATAAGACTCAAATGGTTTGACCATGTGAAAAGAAGGAGTGTTGATGCTCCGGTTAGGAGATGTGAGAGAATTAACATCCTTGAAGGTAAAAGAGGGAGGGGACAATCAAAAAAGAGCTTGGATGAGGTGATTAGAGAGGACTTGAAAGTTGTAGGGTTGATGGAGGATATGGCTCAGGATAGGAGACTTTGATGGGATAGGATTAAGACCTTAGATCATATAGAGTTAGCCTCATAGTTGCCTCTCAGTTGTAGTATGGTAGGTTTGGTTGTGGTTTTTTCTACGTCGCATTAGTATGTAGGTAGTACTTGTATCTAGGAAGAGACATTATTTGCATACATCTGTTTGTTAAGATATGGTACCTTCCTCTACTATGTTGTACTCATGTTTACATAGTTTCTACCACCTGATTTATTAGTACTTCTTAGTTCATTCCCTGCTGTTTATCCTCAGTTTTTCTCCATAAAAATGTTTTCACAAAATCCTTCTTCGGTAAAACATTTTTATAAAATCATGTTTTTGTGGGTCTCTTGGAATCAGCCTCTCTACGGGTAGGGATACTGGTAGAGGTAAGACTGCCTACATCTGGATCTCCCTAGACCCCACGAAAATAGGACCCATACTGGGAGGTGGTGGTGTTGTTGTTAAAGGCGTGTGTCAATAAGCATGCATGCGAACTACTGTGATGTGACAAGCATGTTGAGTTATGTGATTAATAATAACTATAGACCATTCATTTGACAAGGATACTTTTAAGCGAAACTAACTATGAATAAGTTGTCGGCATATAAGCTTTTGGGACAAGTTTCAATGGCGTTTTATTTAAAAAATGAATGCGTATTTGACTATTAACTCATTTAGAAGCATAATTTGACAAGATAAATGGTTGTATGCTTTTCAAAAGTTGAATGACTCTATTAAGGCGTTTTGCCTTCATGAGAATGAAAGTCCATTGACGTGATGCAATAAGACTTTTGAGACAAAATGTGGTATGAAATGACTATTGCATCTGAAATGCAAAGAAATCAAGATATTCATGTGTGAACACAACTGTTAACGTTCAAAAATGAGTTTCCATATTACCTGTATTGAAGAGTGAATGAATATGCAAAGATTAACTCGTTTTAAGTATATTTTACCAAATGAGTGGTTTTATGCTTTCTAAGTCTATGTGAAATCATTAAGGCTTCGAGCCTCATGAGAATGAGAATGTTATTGTTTGTGATGTAACAAAAGTTTTAATGTAGATGCATTTAGAGGTGAAATGCATCTAAAACGTTTTAGGCTAGGAAAATGGTGCTATATGAATAATGATTAGGAAGAATGCCCCGTTCTCGGGAACCCTAATACCCAGGGATATAGACCTAGAAGTTGGAACCCTAGAAGACCTTGACAGGAGTAATATGTTGCCCAGGGAGTAGACCCAGAAGTGGGAACCCTGGAAGATCCCAACGGGGATAATATGAAATGTGAGTGGCGATTTAACTGGTATGATGGAACGTGAGTGCCGGCCTCACCCATACCCAGCACAGATATGAGATTCTGATGCCTATAAAAATGATTTCGTACGTGTTATGTGATGTGAATGCCTCGTTCGAGAGTGATGTTAGTGTAAAGATTTGAAAAGGTGTAAGTCTTCTTGGCAAGAGTTTTTATTAAGTTTCAATTGTCTGCCAAGTGCATACCGACGATTTTATGAGAACTTCCATTGATTTAAGCGATGTGCATTAATCTTACTCTCTTGTAAAAAAGGGTCTCACTTGGTCATTTTGTTTAAACTCCTTGACATTAGGTGTTTATGTGTGAGCTAACTGTCCTATTGTATCCAATACCTAAATTGTTGCACAAGATAGCTTACAAACAATTCCTGTGCGCATGTTATGTGATGTTATGCTTGCATTGTGTGACCTTATATTGATATAACATGGAATTACCACCGATAACCTATAAGAGACTCATTTCAAGCAAGTTAAGTGCCTTGGGCGTGAAGTAGAAGGAGTATACGGTTACCATCATACTAAAAAGGTCATTGAGGTGATGACAGATGTGAAAGACCCTACATGCTTATTATATGATATTATATATCAGATTGTGTGTAAGTGCCAGTTATAGTATGACGTGTAACTGTTTTGTTTTCTGGGGGTTGGAGTCATTCACTGAGCGTGTGGTTGTTCATCCCCTATCTTTTCCCCCTTTTCCCCATGTTCCTAAAGTGACAAGTAGAAGTCGGTTCACGTAAGTTGAGGTGGAGTCTACCTTGCTACCCTAGAAGTAGACTTATATGCTTTTGTAGATAAATAGTGAGCTTAGTAACGTATTGTGGTGCAATTTAAGTTCTTGAGTTCATGTAAACTAATTACTGAAACTATGTAATGCATATTGTCTAGAAGTCGCTCTGTATGGCTATGTGAGCCGACCATCTAAATTATTAGTCGTCTTTTAGTTGAAGTTGTTTATCTTCTTTTGGGATGTAAAACCCAGTACTTCGGATGTGTGATCCATTGAGTTGAACTTTTAGTTTCCTTTCTATTTATTGAACGTCATTCTTGGTATACTCCGGGTGTGGGGCATGTAGAGTTGTGATTTTCGGCATGTAGTTATTGAGTTATGAATATATGTTTATGCATTTGTTGAATGTAGGAACCCATTGGAAGACTAGAAGTCTGGTTTTAGCCCATTTTTAGGCAAAAATCTATCCGTTTCACCCCATAATTTAAGTAGGATTTTAAGAAATCGTTAATACTCCTAAGCCTAGGGGTTAGGGGTGTTACAAATGGTATCAGAGTAAGGTCCTGCGAACATAGGCTGTGACTTGAGTCTTGCATTTCAAAAAGTCACCTAGGAACACTTTGTGATAATGTGATATAGGCTTGCTTTGTGTGCGAGTGTGCATAATGGCATGGTTGATTGCGACTTATGTGTCATCCAAGTAGGTCAATTGATTAAAGGGGTGAGTTATACATTAGTATAGGAGCTAAGTGGCTCCCTATGCCTTGATGTGGCATTGTGGGTGCTCCATTGGTACAATGTGTTCCTAACATGTTAATTAACTTGACCGATTGACTGTTATGTGATTCAGTTAAGCCCATCCGATAAATGTGAGTCGTGTGTTAGAATGTGAACCCAATTAGCTTGCACATTCTTGTGTGAGTTAGGTGATGGTTCGAATAGTAAATGTTTCATTCGTGTGCCACAATAAAATAATTGAAAGATAAAGCACATTGATTTAAACTCGAACGATCGAAAATTTTTTTCTAAGCTCATTTTTTGCCCTATGTGCAGATTGCTCCTCGGGCCCTACAGTAGAGAGAATAGACGTACTGAGAGACGGTAGAGAAGAGAACAAAAATGGATAAGTTATTTTGCACCTTTGAAATTCGAGATTTTGAAATGTTAATGTCCTTCTGGCTATTAAGTTAAGTTTTACTTTGCACCGAAGAACTTGCGTTCTTTTAGCAATGATGAATGAGTGTAGGTCTACAACTACATGTTCTTATGCATATTGGGATGTTGCCTGTGAATGTGTATGTGCCAAGATGTGTACATTGATGGAATCGTTCGTAATGGACTAGGAGAGGGATGATTAGAGCTCAGTTGCTATGATCGATAATCCTACTAAATGATACCTTCCTCTTGTGAATTTTGAATTGCTTGATGAAATTAGGGAATATTTTCATATGCATGCTTGAAGGATTAAATGCTAGTGGTAGGACCTTGTTGAACACCACGTAAGTGTACCTGCTGTTATCTATCTTTGTCGTTATTACCTGCAACGTGCATTACTTGCTTTCTATCATACAGACTGTTATTCGTGATGTGGGGTGACAATGTCTTGGCTGGAATGAACCGTAATACACCAAGAAAGTGCAAGGGAGAAAGAACCTAGCAGACTTTGGAATTGTACGTAGTAAACGACTCCTACTAAGGTGAGCGACCTACATAGTAAGATCCTATGATCACCTAGGGGACAGGTGTGCCTCATAAGACCTCAACGCATACCTATAAGACCATTAGTATCAACCATACTCAAAACGAATCATATCCCATTGGTCACCAATCTCTCCTAAATTTGGGCGAGCATTAGGGCATACCGTTGACCGCAGGTTATAAATGGGATCGCACACGTGTATGCACGTCTAGGTGTTTTCTCTATATGACAACCCCACGAGTCTACATGTCTTATGGAATTATTATGGCATCATGTGCTGCATGAAGCGATGGGAGTGCCTATAGTTGGGATTGTTGTGAGTGGTCATTGATTGTGTTTGTGGTCGAATGCTAACGGAATGAGTTTTCGGTGATTGCTAGGCTTCAACTTAATTAAACATATGACTGTATTAGTCGAGTGATTTGATTTGTGGTTAGTTTCAGAACATGGCTCTTGGATAATCATTTACAATCCATGAATTTTTGTTTCTCATGTTATAGTTGGAATAATTGAACACAATGTATGTAATGCATGACTAGATGACAATTGTAACACCCCGAAACTCTAATTTCATTTCTTATTTACTAACCATTATCCTACGTGGCAGCGAAACCTAATTGGGGTGTTACCATCGTATTTACTTCTTGGAAATACCAGGCTGGATATCAAAATAACAATTAATATAAAAATCTTGAATAATATTTCAACCTGCACATTATTCTAAATTTAACAACATCTACTAAACCAAACAAATGCTTTTATTATCTTAACAACTAATTTCCATCATCTTGAGTCATGCCTTCAGGCCTCGTTTTACTTTCTGTTCCCTAGTCCCATACACAACTATTTTACCTGAAATAAAATATTTTATAAAGGTGAGATAAACTCAGTAAACAATCACCCCTAATAGTCAACTATGCACACAAATTCATTTGAAAACATTTTAAGGGGGAGGGGAATGACAGCAAGACTCCCAGGACACATTTATCATCAACACAACCTTTCTTGGTTACCAACTCCCAGAGATGCAACTCCTAACTTATGGCCCAAACACAACATTCGGATTTTAGGTATGCTACCCCACTGGATCTCATGGCTTATGCGTCAATTCAACGCAGTCGCTTAACTCGTCCTGGCCTACCACTACTCAGGCGGTTACCGCTTAAGCCTTTCTTGGCCTACCACCATCATGGATGGTTACCGCTAACTTGGCCCACGTCCGAACAGGGCACGCGGCCGCTCACATGCACGCATTAGTTTGCTGGGGAAGGCTAATGGCCTTCAGTCAATACAATCAGTTCAGGTCTCACCCAGCTCAGCATTTATAATTACTGTCACACTTCTCTACCTCAAAGGTCGATTTATCATGCGAGGTTCATTCAGTTTCAACCCACTTCCCCAATGACATTTCTACAACAACAAACTTTAAGTTTCTAACACAACCTTACCTAGCCTTAATTCCACAAACATAACACATCAGGCAAATTCTATTGCATAGTCACATTTAGTTAACTCATGCTATTATTTCGCTCAAACAGCATACAAAACAGTTCTTACTATGTTCAAAGCACACATGATTTTAACAACCCGGGGAAGGGTTAGGGCATGATTGTTACCTGGATACCGTACAAGTTATGGGCTTGGTTACTCTTCTGAACTTACTACCCCGCACCTAGGTCAACACATAGCCCACACTCAGTCTAACTCAAATGAATTTACTCCCTGGTCTTTTTCTTGCTTCTAAAAGATTTATAAGAATTACCCATGCTTTTTAAGGCCCCCCAATCTAAGTCCACTCTAGGGTTCAGATCGGGCTAGAATCTGGGCCCCATTTTAGAGGTCAGAACTTCCCGTCCCGATGTCCAATTCAAAACTTCTAACCCAATCCAGAAACTTTGACTCGTTCCCTACCATTTTCATGTTCAGAGTTTCACTAGTTTCTATTCCGAGCTAGGTTGTTTTCTCACTTCTTTGAGGGGGTATCACTGACTATTTTGGTCTAGACAGTCCCAGGTAAATTGGTTATAACTTGTGCTACGCCACTCCAATCCAATAGGCCCGATTCCAAAACGTGGTTGTGCAACTCTGAGGTATCAACTCTAAATATTTGGTGACTTTTGGCTCATCGACTCACCCTAGGTAATTTTTTAAATTTGCCATGACTGCAGCCTACAACCCAGCACAGCAGACTCGACCTTGATTTTCTAGCTCAACTTCCTAGCCCCATAAGTTTCACATCTGACGTCCAAAACTCAAGATTTTGCCCAATCTAGAAAGAGGAGCTTGTCCTCGACAATGTTTGTGTTTTGTATTTTTGCTAATTTACTCAATATATGGGCCAAAAATCCTAAAATGCAAAAACTGTCCTTGACTGTCTGAGTTTTGATAGTCTTTGGTAAACGGATCATAGCTCTCTCGTTAAACTTGGAAATTCAACAATTCAAAAACCATAGCGTAAGGAACACCGGACCTATCTTCCATTCAAATTTGGTGGTTTTTGGACCAGAATACCCACAGAAACAAGTTTTTTAAATTCACATGAATTTTCTGTTCTACCAAGTGGTAGGTTCTCATCACTTCTCATTCCAAAACCCGATCGTTTTACTTAATGTCCACATCCCCCCATACCCGTGACCCGCTATCTAAGAATCTTGACTACGTTAATCCTACCCCAAGTCATCCAAGTCATGAAAGACGTTAAATTTCATTACTAAGAACACAAAAATACTAATGTGCACTTACCTTGATGTAAACCCGAGATAGTAGCAATGAAATCATCTCCCTTTTTGTGGTTCAAATTTGAAAATCATGTAAAACTCTTTTTAAAACAAATTCCTTGAAGTTCTAATAAAAATCACACAAGGGCAACAGTAAGTGCTTGAAGTTCTAGATGTAAAGAAAAACACGGGGCCAGGGTTTCACTCATGCATCATGTGCTTCTTACTAAGGAACAGGAGAGGGAGGTGGTGGCAGTGGTGGCAGGTGCTGGGGCTACGTGGGGGGTGCAGGGTTGAGAGAGATATGGGGCTAGAGAGAGGAGAGTAGAGAGAGAGATAGAGAGGAGGAAGAGAATGAGAGGAAGAGAGAGAATGAGAAGATGTGGAGGGGGTTTCATGGTTAGGGTTTTACGAGGGGGGTTCATGGTTAGGGGAGAGGAAAAAGGAAGAGAAAAGAAAAAAAAAAAGAAAGGAAAAAAAAAAAGGAAAAAAAGAAGGGGAAAAAAGGAAAGGAAATAAGAGGGAAAGAGAAGGAAACTAAGTACAAATTCTAGGGCTTCATTTGGGAGGAAAAAATTTAAATTTCAAACTAAAGATAACTAGGAGGAAAATAATTGAAAAGGTAATTGGTTACGTTGTGAGACAAGATATGCAATTATTTAAATCGAAGAAAAGAAACAAAATAACCCGGATGGAAAATAAATATATTCTTTTTTTTCATCGTTGAAATAAAGTTTTAAAAGATAACATGTAGTGAAAAATACTTATAATGACTTGGATTATGAGGGTTAGTCCGCGTCACTAGGTCTCCTAATTTGATTTTCTGGGGTTTTACATACTACCCCACTTAAGAAAGTTTCGTCCTCGAAACTTCACTAAGCTACGACACAATACCATTGCAAATATGAATTTTCGGGGTTTTACATACTACATCACTTAAGAAAGTTTCGTCCCCAAAACTTACACGCACCTGGTTATAGGAACAAGTGAGGGTATTTGTCTCGCATTTCCTGCTCCGGCTCTCAAGTGGCTTCAGACATCTCATGATTGGCCCAAAGGACCTTCACCAGGGGCACTGTCTTCCTACGGAGGTGCTTTTCCCGCCGATCCAGGATCTGTACTGCTGTTCCTTGTATGACAGGTCTTCCTGGAGCTGTATAGGATCAAGCTCAATTATATGTGAGGGATCTGGGATGTATTTCCGTAATTGTGATGCATAAAATACATTATGTACTTTTGGAAGTTCGGGCGGCAGCTCCAGTCGGTAAGCTACTTCCCCAATTCTCTGTATGACTGGATACGGTCCGATATACCTTGGGCTAAGCTTTCCTGCCATCCCAAATCATGCGATTCCCTTGGTCAGAGAAACGCGGAGGAATACTTGATCCCCTCCTTGAAACTCAAGGGGCCTACGCCTCCGGTCCGCATAGCTCTTCTGGCGGCTCTGGGCGGCTCTCATACGTTCCTGTATTACTCTTATTTTATCCGTGGTGGCTTGGATTAACTTTGGCCCAATGGTGAGGGCTTCGTCAATCTCCTGCCAACAGAGCGGGGTTCTGCATTTGCCTCATATGGGGCCATGCCAATATTCGCATGGTAACTATTGTTGTAAGAGAACTCGATCAGTGCCAGCTGCTCATCCCACGCACTTTTAAAGTCTAAAGCGCGAGCTCTTAGCATATCTTCTAATGTTTGAATGGTACGTTCAGTTTTCCCGTCTGCAGCTGGGTGGAATGCAGTGCTAAAATGTAGCAACATCCCAAATGCAACCTGTAATTTCTGCCAAAAACCAGACTGGAACCTGGTGTCCTGATCCGAGATGATAGAGCTCGGTACCCCGTGTAGTCGCACTATCTCTTCGAGGTATGCACGGGCTAACTGGTCCAAGGTCCAAGTGTTTCTCATGAAGTGCGCCGTTTTTGTGAGCCAATCCAAAATAACCCAGATCGCGATATTCTTTCGCTGAGTCAAAGGTAGACCCACCACAAAATCTATGGATACCAAGTCCTACTTCCACTCGGGGACTTCCAGGGGTTGTAACTGTCATACTAGTCGTTGATGCTCTATCTTCACTCGTTAGCAAGTTAGGCACTTTGCCACGTAATCAGCCACTTCCTGCTTCATGTTACTCCACCAGCATGTTTGCTTTAGGTCCTTATATAGCTTATTTCCCCCAGGGTGTACCGAGTGCGGCGTATTGTGTCCCTCGTCTAGGATTTTCTTTTTAAGTGGCTCTACAGTAGGTACACATGCCCGGTTATAAAATGTAATGGTGCCATCTTCATGAATTACAAACCCGAGTGCCTTTCCTACCAATATCTCCTCCTTGATTCGCTCAAGTTAGGGGTCCGTAGCCTGAGCTGTTTGAATCTCCTCAATGAGTGTCGGCTGTGCTTCCAGGGTGCATAGCATAGGCTTTGCCCTCGGGGTGGCCACGTTGAGTTTTAATTTCCGAAATTCCTCACACAACTCATTCGGAAGTGTTAGCAAGTAGCCTAGTGCTGGATACGACTGACAGCTTAACGCATCTGCTACCACGTTAGCCTTTCGGGAATGGTACTACAAATGAGCATCGTAGTCCTTTAGAAATTCCAACCACAATGTCTGTCTCAAATTCAGGTACTTTTGTGAGAAAAGGTACTTTAAACTTTGGTGGTCGGTGAAAACTTCACAACGTACCCTACACAAGTAATTCCTCTAGATCTTAAGTGCAAACACGACGGCCGCTAGCTCCAAGTCATGAGTCGGGTAGTTCCGCTCATGCGTCTTCAATTGCCGTGAGGCATAAGCTATAACGCGGCCTTCTTGCATTAACACCCACCCCAACCCATTCCTAGAGGCATCGCTATACACTACGAAATCCTTGTCAGTAGTAGGTAGGGCCAGTATCGGCACACCCGTTAGTCTCTTTTTCAGGTCTTGGAACGCTTCTTCACATCGTTCTGTCCATTCATATTTAGTGACCTTCCTGGTCAAGTTGGTAAGTGGGGTGGCGATCTTCGAGAAATGTTAGACAAATCTATGATAGTACCCAGCTAGACCTAAGAAGCTCCTTACCTCCGTCAGGTTCTTAGGTCTGGGCCAGTTCGTCACGGCCTCTATCTTTTGGTGATCCACAGACACTCGCTTATTGGATATCACATGTCCCAAAAATGCCACCTTTTTAAACCAAAACTCACACTTTGAGAACTTGGTGTACAGCTGTAACACCCCCGGCCCCTAGGGCCGGAAGCGTTACGTTTTCCTGACTTTTTACTTAAATTCTGGGATGAAACGGACAGAGTTTCCCCTGAAAACTGACCGTTTCCAGGCTAAACGCCTTACAATAAGTCCCTTTAAATTAACGGAAGCGTAAACGTATAAAACATAGCTCAACGGCCACACGCCGGAGTTCATAACTCGACGAGCCACCCGCTCGGAGTACACCAAATAGAATAGTTCATTAATACAGAAAAAGTAAAAGGTACATCTCAACGGTTCACACAACCGGAGTATAGGGTTTACATCCTAAAACATAGCTAACTTTGACTAAAAAGACATCTAGCTAACTGGATGGTTGGCTCATATGGCCATACAGAGCGACTCATAAACAATATATATTACATGAACTTAGAATACTTGTTTACAATCATTTCAAACTAAGAACACATAACATGACTTCATTAAACACGTAAGATCCCTTCAAATGGGTCTAAACGACACCCTGCAAGCAAGCAGGTTCCATCTTGACATAGCTGACTCAACTTCTTCCTGTTATAAAGAAAACCTGGGGAAAAGGGGAAAGAGTAGTGGGATGAGCAATCACACGCTCAATGAGTGTCCCCCAAACCCCTTAAAATCAAAACCATTGCAAGCAATAATATCTTTACTACTCACAGATCACGTCTCCATACTTTACTATCATATTAGGCATTCATAGAATTCCTATGAAAACATTACTAATCATAAGCTTGACTTTAAGCACTCAAACATAATATTAAGCAACATATCATAGGACATAGGTTCTAGAACATGAACATCGGACAAGCCATGACTTATGTGTTCAATAGGCACGTTTGAAGGTCATTACATAATTCACCAACATGTCACATATTCTATTTGAAGTCACTGACATGTCACTAACATATGGAATGGTAGAACATGAACATCGGACAAGCCATGACTTATGCATTCAATAGGCACGTTTGAACGTCATTACATAATTCACTAATATGTTACATATTCTATTTGAAGTCACATTCAACACATTCAAAAACATTTTCTTTAAACTTTCATTGAAACTTTCTTTGAATATTGGAAGCATTTTCTTAACATTTGAGGTTCTTGATCTTTTGAAAGAGTTTACATTTCGTATTCATCGTAAAACGACCCTTATAAGCATTTCACATTCATTCCATATGGCCTCTTTGGGCCCGTAAAACATTCTTTTTCTTTTTAACATATAAAATGGCAAAGGCCAATTGCTTTTCTTATCTTTGTACGAAAATACTTCTGGCATAAGATCATTACAGGATGCTGATTGGGTGAGAACTATTCTCGATCCTATAGTGAGACCTACCGCTCATGCTTAAGCTCTTACTCCCGGGATGGCTACATAACATATCGGACCATTACATTAACCCTCGTCAGGGCCTCTAGGGTTTCCGGACCTTCCCCTAGGTTAACATCGTTCATATCATATCATATTGTCCACAGCACATTTTCTTAGGCACTTAAAGCGTATCGGCCATAACGGCTAATAACTTTGCGTTTCAAACAATAAAATCATTCAATGTATAACTCACATCCTTTTTTTTAAAAACGTTTTAGGGATTCCTCCCAAATACTATTTGAATAGCTAAAGTAGGCCATAGCTCGTTACTAGACATGGCTACTTTTGGTTTTAAAAACACATGAAACATTCTTTGTCAAAACATCACTCGTACACACACTTTACATTTTAGACATACAATTGGAAAAGGGGTTTACACATATCACATTTAAGCACTTCATAAACATTTCAACATAATGAGCCACACACGGCCTCGCAATCCACACGATTGTGGTCAATTCACAACCCAGTCTCCCTCCTCACTTACACCGTACCACAAGACCTCGAACGCTCATAATTCTTTCCTCAAACCATCCAACTACCAACTCGATTCATCGATTTATTAATCACAACATATTATCATATTAGCTTATGTAAAAGGGAGTGAGGTTTAGGCCCTTACCTGAGCAAACAGCACCATTCAGCGGTGTGTTACAACAAGCGTACATATAACCACATTTATTCATAAATCGACAACACTTTATTCAGTGAATCAAACATAATTTGATTCTAAACATATACGATGCATTTCGAAGTAACTTTTCTAAGCATGAATGTACTAAAAAGGGTTCGAATGAAAGCTAAACATATTTCAATAGCTTCGAATTTAATTCGTTTACATGCATTATCTAGTTTAACTCGAATCGAAGCTAAACACGTTTATATAACTTCGAGATTAATTCCTTTAACATGTATTAGGTAATCTACTCGATTCGAAGCTAAACACATTTCATTAACCTTGAAATTAGTTCATTTGCTTGCATCGGTTGATTAACTCGAATGGAAGCTAAACACATCAAAAGGACTTCGGTTTTAATCCTTTTTCATATATTAGCTAAATAACTTGAATCGAAGCTAAGCATGTTAATATAACTTCGATTTTTAATTCTTTTTCACACATTAATTAATTAACTTGAATCGATGCTAAACACGTTAAACTAACTTCGTTTTTAATTGTTTTTATACATTAGCTAATTTTAATCGAATTCAAGCTAACCACGTGTAACAAATTCGAATTAGTCTCATGTACATGCATTAGCTAGTTGAATCCAACCGACCTACTCACATTCAAACAAATTCGAATCAAACTAACTTGCCTGTAATAGCTAAATTAGGTCATTCAACAAGCATCATACACGAATTGAAGCAAGCCTAGGTTAACATGCATCATTAAACTGCTGAAATTCGATTGAAAATTAATACTAATTTAGGGGGCGAGGAACACCCACCTGGACTCCAAGCTAGAGGACTCGACTAAGGGATTTTCAGAACTGATTTGGTTGCTTGAAACCAGAACCTTGACCCTCTACTGCTATACTCAGACCCGAAGCGACCAATCCAGACCGGTTTCTGCCCCATCATCGCTGTTGCTGCTGGTGGTCGCCAGAAGGGTGGTCGTGGGGTGGTGGTGCGTTGGCTTCAAACCCTAACCCTCTGAATTATTACCGTCACCCAACCCTTCTCTACCTTTCTCTTCGCCGGCGGTCAATGGACGGCTAGCAGCTCGCCGTCGCTGCCCATCTCGGCCCACTGTCCACACCCATCTATCCTTGCTCTTTCGCTCCTCCTCTCTTTCTCTCGCTTTCCGCCAGAGCCACGGTAGTGGCTTGGCCGCGCCCCCGACGTCGCCGTGGCCTATCACCGACCGGCCACTGCCCTCTCCTCTCTCTCCCTCGCTTGTCCAGCCTCTATCTCTCTCTCTCTCTTTCCCGTGTGGTGGTCATGGGGCTGGGGTCTGAAACCCCCCCGGTCGTGCGTGATGATGAAAGAGAAAGGGGGCTTTGGCCCCCCTTTTTTTGTTTCTTTGTGGCTTGCCTAATTAACTAAAATCGCATGTCTAATTTCTAATCTCGTACCTCACAACCTATCCCGAGTCGATAATACGACCCTTCGTCGATTATTCGATCTCAAATACGTCTAGGTTCGATTCACTAAACCACAAACTAATTCTAAGGTTGAAAACCCAATCGTTTTCAGGAAATGACTAAATAAATTGAATAACGACTAAATTTAATTATCGATAAAATTTAAAGGCACAAATAGCATAAATTAACTTTGAAATCAATAATAGCAATAATAAACCCCTTTTTAATAAAATGATAGCTCCCAAAAGCACATCGAAAATCATTTAACTCATACAGTTACTAAATATATGATTTTATAACGTAAAAAAGCAAGATAGGCAGGTTAACTTAAAACAAAGAAGGCGGGTCTTACAACAGCTTATTCCCCCTTAAGACTTCCAGGGCTGTCCGTAAATGGTGGTTATGTTCTTCGGGGGTCCTTGAGTAGATTAAGATGTCATCTATGAATACCACCACAAACTAATCTAAATAGGGTTTGAAGACCCTGTTCATAAGGTCCATGAATGCTGCCGGGGCGTTGGTAAGGCCAAAGGGCATCACCACAAACTTATAGTGGCCGTATCTGGTACGAAAGGCAGTCTTGGATATGTCTTCATCCCTGATTCGGAGTTGATGGTACCCCGAATGAAGGTCTATTTTAGAAAAGGTCCCTGCACCTTGCAACTGATCAAATAAGTCATCCATCCTTGGCAGAGGGTAGCGGTTCTTGACTGTGATTTTTTTAAGCTCCCGGTAGTCTATACACAGTCTTAGGGTCCCATCCTTCTTCTTTACAAATAAAACTGGGGCTCCCCAAGAGGATGTACTAGGCCGAATATACCCCTTCTCCAAGAGTTCCTCCAACTGCGTCTTTAATTCCTTTAATTCTGTTGGTGCCATTCGATAGGGTGCCCTAGAGATAGGTGCGGCCCCAGGGGTCAGGTCGATACAAAACTCTACTTCTCTAAGGGGTGGCATGTCGGGGATTTCATCGGGAAATACATCTCGAAATTCCCTCACCACGGGGATGTCCTCTAAGGGGGATTTTGCATCCTCGGTATTCACTACATGACACAGGAATCCCTCGCATCCTTTACCTAACAACGTACGAGCTTTCATTACTGATACCAATTTCACTCCCATTCTAGGGCTCTGGCCCCTATGCACTACCTTCTCCCTATTGGGCCCCTTTAGGGTGATTTTTCGTTTCGAGCAGTCTATCTGAGCCTGGTACTTAGCTAACCAGTCCATCCCCAAAATAATCCCAAAATCAGTTAACTCAAACCTGTATAGGTCCGCCAGGAATTCACATTCATACATTCTAATATGGCAACCCTCGTATAGCTCCTTACACGTCACAGTCTTCCCATCAGGGAAAGTCGCAGATAGTAATGAAGATTTATGGGTGGGGGTTAGTCCTAATGTCTCAACCAGCCTAGCAGAAATAAAGGAGTGTGTGGCACCCGAATCAAACAAAACATTTACTGGCTGAGTTAAGAGAGAGAGAGTACCCGTCACAATGTTTGGAGCATCCTCTGCTTCCTCCTTTCGCATCACATAGACTCTGCCCCCATTGTTCCGAGGTGGTTGGTAGGGAGGTCGGGCTTGAGCTTACTGAGGTGCTTGGTTTTGTTGATTGGGGTTGGCCACCTGCCTTCTCCTGTTCTGATATGGCTGCTGGGGTCGTTGCCCTTGCCCTTGACTCTGGCCTTGCCCTTGTCCAGTAGGAGGTGGAGGAAGTGGGCAATCTCGCACCTGATGCTGAGGGCTTCCACAACGAAAGCACCTTTTCATTGAGCGGTATTCCCTGGCGTGGTGACCCAGTTCCCCATATCGTTGCAGGTTACCTTTAGCCGTGCATTAGGGTGCTGGCCTCCTCGATTAGTACCGTTCAAGTACTGACTCCCTATAGGTCGACGGTATTGCTCTTGCGGTTGAAAGTTGCCCCGGTTATCCCGGTTATCCCTCTTCCTCTTGGTTCCCTACTGCTCGTTGAAATAGTTACTCCGCTCCTTCATCGCCCCCTCTACGTTGACCGCAGTGTCATATAGGTTAACGTAGGAGGTATACTGACGTACGGACATCCTCTCTTTGATGCTGGGATTCAGCCCGGCCTCGAACCGATTCATCTTTAGCCCTTCATCAGCTATAAAGGCTGGGGCGAATCGTGAAAGCTCCATAAATTTCGACGGGTACTCGAATACGCTCATGTTCCTCTACTGCAGTTGCATAAACTCGCCCTCCTTAGCCTTTTGGAGGGAGATAGGGTAGAAATGATCCTTGACCATCTCCTTGAACTTGTTCTAGTTGAATCTCGATTCGTGTTGTCTCTCCCTCAACGTGGGCCACCATAAGTCAGCTTTATCCTTCAAATAGAATACTGCGAAGCCTACCTTCCACTCCTCAGGGCATTGGAGTATGTCGAACAGTTTCTCCATGCCCCTAATCCAGTCCTCAAAAGTCTTAGGGTCGGGAGTGCCATCATAGATGGGTGGGTGATGGCTTGCGAACCTTTTGAACATATAAGAGTTATTCTCCTTGACCCTTTTCTCCTGTACCTCCATCAGCCTCTGTATCTGCTTGTTCTGGAGTCGTAATTGCTCCCCTTGTTTTTGTAGCATCTCCATCAGCAACAAATTGGTAAGCTCAGCTCCCGTTGGCGGGTTAGTCTCGTAAATCTAACTGCGAGACCCGTTCCCATTTCGAGCGTATAGGGCCTCCAACTGCTCCCTGAGGGCTGACATAGGTGTCCTGGTTTGTAGAGACCCTCGTTACAAGGTGGGGCCCAATTTGGGACTCACCGTTGTTGTTGTTGCTGCTTCCCGCCATTCTGTTTGGGAAATAATTCGGGTTTAGTTCCTCTCCTAATAGTTCATATCCTAAGCTCTACAAAATTTTAAGCGTACAGTACATGCCAGTGCATCATGCAACATTTGACAGGAGTTCAATTTCAGCACATTACCATGTTCAGGTGGTACAACCACCGCATCGTATGCTCAGACAGTTCACACCAGACAGGCATCACATTCACACGATTCATGATGATGATGATGATGATGATGATGATTATTATTATTATTATTATTATTATTATTTTACAACAGAGAACGCTGGTATTCAAATAATCCAAGGAGATTTTATTGCATAGAATTTCAATAACATAAGAGTTCCGCACTAACACTTTTCGTTACATCTCAGCGTATAACTTTAGCAGCCACAAAGGCTTATTAACGACTCAGAAAGAGAAGCAACTACCAACACTGCCCTAGAAAAGAAGAAGCAAGCTCCCTAGATGCTTCCAGCTTCTACTGGCTAGGGGCGTCCAGTGAACAGGTACCCCTACGTATCCGGCCACATCTACCCCGCTTCCAGCGGGTCACCCCGACCTCACACTCGGCCGTATTCCACAAGAAATTTATCTCTTCTTCCAAGTCTTCTAATCATCTGGTTTGCTCGTCCCGTACAGTGCAGTCCCTTCTTTCTTCTTCCTGATCCTCCACAAGGTCTTCACTTCCTATCAGCTGTCCTCACTCACCTCAGAATCTTCCTCAGGGTCCCTTTCAGGATCCTCCTCTTCTATCGGTTCTCCCTCACTCGGGTCCTCCTCAAGGTCCTCCTCAGAATCTTCCTCAGGGTCCTCCTTTTCCATTGGTTCCTCTGCACTTGGGTCTGCCATCGGGTCGGCTTCTACTCTGGGATCTGTCTCAACAGGGTTGTCCTTCACCCCTCAAGGTCTCCCTCCTCATCTGTAAGTTCATCGCCTGGGGGTGGGGCGTCCTCCTTACTGGCTCTGGGAATGCTCTCTAGGTCATGGGGTTCCTTCCGTCTCAAGTAGTTAATTAAATCGACTACATTCATCCCCATCGGCTCCCAGTCACACCAACAACACTTCCCCTACAGGCGATGATCACGAGCCCGGGGAAGCAGCTCATCAACTCTGTAATACCACACAGGGTCTCCTCTCAGGGTCAGTAGCAGAAATATCACTCGGCTGTCCTCAACCCTCAAATAGCTATGGGGTACATCCTTCAGATATCTAGCTAACACCCACCTCACATGTCATATATGATCCCATACACTCTGCCCCGGCTTCTTAGCCAATTGCTCATGTAGACAGGGACCTCCTACGTAACCACAGTGCTGAATACCCTTCATTCCTATACAAAGTAAGTACACATGAGATATGCATCCAATCCACAATCATGCATTCTTTTAATACTATATGCAGATGTTTACAGTCCCTGGGCCCGTACTACGCTCACTCTCCGTGCAGTCTTTAAGTCTACCAGTTTTAGTCCTTAGCTTTTTTCAGTCTTTTAGGCGAGCCTTCAGGGTAGTTAACCTGAGCCCGGATATCACTTTGTAACACCCCGAAACTCTAATTTCATTTCTTATTTACTAACCATTATCCTACGTGGCAGCGGAACCTAATTGGGATGTTACCGCCGTATTTCCTTCTTGGAAATACCAGGCGGGATATTAAAATAACAATTAATACAAAAAACTTGAATAATATTTCAACCTATACATTATTCCAAATTTAATGACATCTACTTAACCAAACAAATGTTTTTATTGTCTTAATAACTAATTTCCATCGTCTTGACTCATGCCTTCGGGCCTCGCTCTACTTTCTGTTCCCCAGTCCCATGCACAACTATTTCACCTGAAAACAAAACATTTTATAAAGGTAAAATAAACTCAGTAAACAATCACCTCCAACAGTCAACTATGCACACAAATTCATTTGAAAACATTTTAAGGGGTAGAGGAATGACAGCAAGACCCCCAGGACACATTTATCATCAACACAACCTTTCCCGGTTACCAACTCCCAGAGATGCAACTCCTAACTTATGGCCCAAACACAACATTCAATTTTTAGGTGATCGACCCACTGGATCTCATGGCCTGTGCGTCAATTCAACACAACTGCTTAACTCGTCCTGGCCTATCGCTGCTCAGGCAGTCCTGGCCTACCACCATCATGGATGGTTACCGTTAACTTGGCCCACGTCCCAACAGGGCACTTGGCCGCTCACATGCATGCACTAGTTTCCCGGGGAAGGCTAATGGCCTTCAATCAATACAATCAGTTCAGGTCTCACCCAGCTCAACCTTTATAATTACTGCCACACTTCTCTATCTTAAAGATTGATTTATCATGCCAGGTTTATTCAGTTTCAAACCACTTCCCCAATGACATTTCTACAACAACAAACTTTAAGTTTCTAACACAACCTTATATAGCCTCAATTCCACAAACATAACACATCAGGTAAATTTTGTTGTATAGTCACATTTAGTTAACTCATGCTATTATTTCGCTCAAACAACATCCAAAACAGTTCTTACTATGTTCGAAGCATACATGATTTTAACAACCTGGGGAAGGGTTAGGGCATGATTGTTACCTGGATACCCTATAAGTTACCGGCTCGATTACTCTTCCGAACTTATTGCTCTGCACTTAGGCCAACACATAGCCCACACTCAGTCTAACTTAAATGAATTTACTCCCTAGTCTTTTTCTTGCTTCTAAAAAATGTATAAGAACTACCCATGCTTTTTAAGGCCCTTCAATCCAAGCCCACTCTAGGGTTCAGATCGGGCCAGAATTTGGGCCCCTTTTAGAGGTCCGAACTTCCAGTCGTGATGTCCAATTCAAAACTTCTAACCCAATCTAGAAACTTTGACACGTCCCCCACCATTTTCATGTTCGGGGTTTCATCCATTTCTATCTTGAGCTAGGTCGTTTTCTCAATTGTTTGAGGGGGTATCAATGATGTTTTGTCTGGACAGTCCCAGGTAAAGTGGTTATAACTTGGACCACGCCACTCCAATCGGACCAATTCTAAAACGGGGTTGTGCGACACACTCTGAGGTATCGACTCGAAAAATTTGGTTATTTTTTGGCTCATCTGCTAACGCTAGGTAAAGTTTTAAAGTTTCCGTGACTGCAGCCCACAACCCAGCCCAGCAGACTCGACCCTGATTTTCTAGCTTAAATTCCTAGCCCCATAAGTTTTACATCCGATGTCCAAAGCTCAAGATTTTTCCCAATCCAAAAAGAGGAGCTTATCCTCTACAACATTTGTGCTTTGTATTTTTGCTAATTTACTCAATATTTAGGCCAAAAACCCTAAAACACATAAACTGTCCTTGATTGTCCCAGTTTTGACAGTCTCTAGTAAACGAATCATAACTCTCTAGTCCCACTTTGAAATTCAACGCTTCAACAACCGTAGCGTAGAGAACACCCGGACCTATCTTTCATTCAAATTTGGTGGTGTTTAGACTAGAATTCCCACAGAAACAAGTTTTGTAAGTCATATGAATTTTCTGCCCTACCTAGTGGCAGGTTCTCATCACTTCTCATTCCAAAACCCGATTTTTTCACTTAATGTCCACATCCCCATACCCGCGACCCGCTATCCAAGAATCCCGACTACATTAATCCCACCCCAAGTCATCCAAGTCATGAAAGACATTAAATTTTATTGCTAAGAATACAAAAATACCAACGTGCACTTACCTTGATGTAAACCCGAAATAGTAGCAATGAAATCCTCTCCCTTTTTGTGGGTCAAATATGAAAATCATGCAAAACTCTTTATAAAATAAATTCCTTGAATTTCAAACAAAAATCACACAAGGACAATAGTAAGTGCTTAAGGTTTTGGGTGTAAAGAAAAACACGGGGCCAA